>JAKWBA010000009.1:0-2500 GCA_023213015.1 Komagataella mondaviorum | reverse complement strand
TTGGATTGTTCACCCACTAATAGGGAACGTGAGCTGGGTTTAGACCGTCGTGAGACAGGTTAGTTTTACCCTACTGATGGGCCCCGCGGCAGTAATTGAACTTAGTACGAGAGGAACCGTTCATTCGGACATTTGGTTTTTGGGGCTGCCTGACAAAGCAGCCCCGACGCTACGTCCGTCAGATCATGGCTGAACGCCTCTAAGTCAGAATCTGTGCTGGGGTGGGGAGGAGTGTACAAGAAGGATATATTTCATAGCAGCATTCCACAATCTCCCGCCCACGACTTGACCCCGACAGGGTATTGTACGCAGAAGAGTGGCCTTGTCGTCACGATCTGCTGAGATTAAGCCCCGGTCGAGCGATTGGAGTATTCCACCGAAGGAGAGCAGCGAGCGCAGCGAGTGCTCTCCGAAGACCGACCACAACCGGCGCGCGCAATGAGCGCAGCAAGGTTGTCTAGTTGGCGTAGCCGTAGTCCACGAGCAACGAGCGCAGCGAGTTGTCTCTTTCAAGATAAATCAACAGACCTGCGTAGTCCACGGACTATGTCCTTGCCACCCCGTGCGCATCACGCCACTCCCCGTCGGCATTGCCGTGAGAGTGGCTCCGCCAGAAGGCTCACCCAACCCTGGCCCGTCCGTCTACACAACCATCTCCTGTCTGTGGTTCCCCGCAGGTTGGCCCGTGATCCAAAAAATGATCGCCCGTCTGTGGTTGGCCTGTGGTCTTGGGCTCTTACCCGTTTTACCTCCAGGTACTACCACTCTTCACCTCCAGGAAGGCCCCTTTTACCTCAGGAACGCCCCCTCCACCGCCCTTCACCTCAGGAAGACCCCTTTCATCCAAAAAGAACGCCCCCTCCACCGCCCTTCACCTCAGGAAGGCCCCTTCGGGACCTCCCTCGGGCCTCCCTCGGGCCCCCCTCGGTTGGACGCCCGCCAGTTCGTCTTGGACCTTCTTCCACACCCCAAAAAGAACGCCCCTCCACCTCAGGAAGGCCCCTTCGGGACCTCCCTCGGGCCCCCTCGGCTGGACGCCCGCCAGTTCGTCTTGCTGTTTTTTCGCCCTGCCGCAGATTTTCCTCCCGTTTTCACCGCCGATGACCAGCTGACTTTCATCCGGTCTGACCTAATTGTGACCTCACCAACATCATCTGACTGTTATCAGGGCATAGACCTACCTTGACTGACCGATAAAATCTGACTTTAGATCTGTGACCCCACAGATAACAGATTTCATCCAGTCGATTACGTAACCATGACCTCACCGATAACCTGACTTTCAACCACCGATAAGATCTGACTTTCGACCCGATAAGATAACAAGATCTGACCATTACGTCATCAAAGTCAGACCTCGTGACCTCAAGTCAGGTCCTCAAAGTAAAGTACCTCGCTCGGACTCGAACGCGGAACTTCTCACCTTCTCAGCTCGCTGATCGGCAAAAAACACCTTAATCCAGCCAGGCTACCGACTACTCCACAACAGTGGAAGTCGAAATGTTCGCGCTAAAGTTGCACATGAGGAAGAGAGGTCGAGGTCACGTGCGAGGTCACCATGTGGTCAAAAAGTCGGACAAAATCGACATTTTCTCCACAACCAGACATGGTGGGACAAAAGTAAGTAGCACGTTGTGATCATGAACTGACAGTCTATTGATCAAAAACATTCAATCTGAAAATGTGTCCAAAAAGTGTCAAAAATATGGCTTATTTTCATCCTATCAACTAAATTTCATGTGTACAGTTTGTAAAATCTTAAATCGAAAAAATGAAAATAAAATTTCGACCACCTCAGAATTTGAGAAAAACAGTAATATTATCCTCCCATCCTATAGAACCGATCTCGACGAATCGAATGGTACCCCTAGAACTAACCCACCATTCCAGTAGACCCCTTTTTTGTCGCTCCAAAGTTGGCCATTTTCAGCCAGAAAGCCGACGCTCGGCCGACGCTCGAATCCGGGGTCGATCTCATCTCATCGCGCGGCTCACCACCACGTCACCACCACGTCACCATCACGTCACATTCACGTGGTGTCTTCACGTGGTATCCACGTGTAAAGTTCACGTGCCGGCCTCACGTGGATCCACGTGTCGATCTCACGTGCAACTGACGCGTCGTTCCCGTCGTTCCCGTCACGCGTCGTGTGAAGGAAAAACCCGTTTTGGTGTATTGTGATGTTGGGGCTCTCAGACTCCGGATCAGGGCCTGAAGCGGCGAAATCAGAGGATCCCCCGCCTACGATTGTGGATATTCGGCGTGGATGGGTGTGGTTCCTTCCAGGGTTGGAACAGCCCTTCCAGGATATGCGCGAGCCAAGTGTGGTGATCGTCAAAAATTCCTAAGTCGAAATTTGACATTTGTTAGAGACAATGCGCGGTAGCACTTTTCTTATGAAAAAGACAATATAAGTTCTGGCTCACCCCCGTCATCAGTTACTGCCGGCGAAACGCCGGCCCCCCAAAACAACCCAGAAGGATATACATGAAAGAAGAG
>JAKWBA010000006.1:20000-23113 GCA_023213015.1 Komagataella mondaviorum | reverse complement strand
ACTAGTACCTAGTCAACCGCCAGACTCGACCTCCACCTGGACCGGTACGTACACCACTTACACCACCGACGACGAAGGAAGCACAGTTATTGTTGTTTCCATCTTCTGGTGTGACTGATGACGACCACTCGACCTCCACCTGGACCGGTACGTACACCACTTACACCACCGACGACGAAGGAAGCACCATCGTGGTTGTTCCATCTTCTGGTGTGACTGATGACGACCACTCGACCTCCACCTGGACCGGTACGTACACCACTTACACCACCGACGACGAAGGAAGCACCATCGTGGTTGTTCCATCTTCTGGTGTGACTGATGACGACCACTCGACCTCCACCTGGACCGGTACGTACACCACTTACACCACCGACGATGAAGGAAGCACCATCGTGGTTGTTCCATCTTCTGGTGTGACAGCAGACGAAACATCCACCTGGACCGGTACGTACACCACTTACACCACCGACGACGAAGGAAGCACCATCGTGGTTGTTCCATCTTCTGGTGTGACAGCAGACGACCACTCGACCTCCACCTGGACAGGTACGTACACCACTTACACCACCGACGACGAAGGAAGCACCATCGTGGTTGTTCCATCTTCTGGTGTGACAGCAGACGAAACATCCACCTGGACCGGTACGTACACCACTTTCACCACCGACGACGAAGGAAGCACAGTTATTGTTGTTCCATCTTCTGGTGTGACAGCAGACGACCACTCGACCTCCACCTGGACAGGTACGTACACCACTTACACCACCGACGACGAAGGAAGCACCATCGTGGTTGTTCCATCTTCTGGTGTGACAGCAGACGAAACATCCACCTGGACCGGTACGTACACCACTTACACCACCGACGACGAAGGAAGCACCATCGTGGTTGTTCCATCTTCTGGTGTGACAGCAGACGAAACATCCACCTGGACCGGTACGTACACCACTTTCACCACCGACGACGAAGGAAGCACAGTTATTGTTGTTCCATCTTCTGGTGTGACAGCAGACGACCACTCGACCTCCACCTGGACAGGTACGTACACCACTTACACCACCGACGACGAAGGAAGCACCATCGTGGTTGTTCCATCTTCTGGTGTGACTGATGACGACCACTCGACCTCCACCTGGACCGGTACGTACACCACTTACACCACCGACGATGAAGGAAGCACCATCGTGGTTGTTCCATCTTCTGGTGTGACAGCAGACGAAACATCCACCTGGACCGGTACGTACACCACTTACACCACCGACGACGAAGGAAGCACCATCGTGGTTGTTCCATCTTCTGGTGTGACAGCAGACGACCACTCGACCTCCACCTGGACAGGTACGTACACCACTTACACCACCGACGACGAAGGAAGCACCATCGTGGTTGTTCCATCTTCTGGTGTGACTGATGACGACCACTCGACCTCCACCTGGACCGGTACGTTCACCACTTACACCACCGACGACGAAGGAAGCACCATCGTGGTTGTTCCATCTTCTGGTGTGACAGCAGACGAAACATCCACCTGGACCGGTACGTACACCACTTACACCACCGACGACGAAGGAAGCACCATCGTGGTTGTTCCATCTTCTGGTGTGACTGATGACGACCACTCGACCTCCACCTGGACCGGTACGTACACCACTTACACCACCGACGACGAAGGAAGCACTATCGTGGTTGTTCCATCTTCTGGTATGACTGATGACGACCACTCGACCTCCACCTGGACCGGTACGTACACCACTTACACCACCGACGACGAAGGAAGCACAGTTATTGTTGTTCCATCTTCTGGTGTGACTGATGACGACCACTCGACCTCCACCTGGACCGGTACGTACACCACTTACACCACCGACGACGAAGGAAGCACCATCGTGGTTGTTCCATCTTCTGGTGTGACTGATGACGACCACTCGACCTCCACCTGGACCGGTACGTACACCACTTACACCACCGACGACGAAGGAAGCACCATCGTGGTTGTTCCATCTTCTGGTGTGACTGATGACGACCACTCGACCTCCACCTGGACCGGTACGTACACCACTTTCACCACCGACGACGAAGGAAGCACAGTTATTGTTGTTCCATCTTCTGGTGTGACAGCAGACGACCACTCGACCTCCACCTGGACAGGTACGTACACCACTTACACCACCGACGACGAAGGAAGCACCATCGTGGTTGTTCCATCTTCTGGTGTGACTGATGACGACCACTCGACCTCCACCTGGACCGGTACGTACACCACTTACACCACCGACGATGAAGGAAGCACCATCGTGGTTGTTCCATCTTCTGGTGTGACAGCAGACGAAACATCCACCTGGACCGGTACGTACACCACTTACACCACCGACGACGAAGGAAGCACCATCGTGGTTGTTCCATCTTCTGGTGTGACTGATGACGACCACTCGACCTCCACCTGGACCGGTACGTACACCACTTACACCACCGACTCTGAAGGTAGCCCCATCGTGTTATGTCCTTCGATCACCGATGATCACGACGACAAGCCCGCAGCTACTGGAACGACGTCGACCAAAGATAGTATCTCTACTACTATTGTGACTGTAACCAGTTGTGGTACTAAGAAGTGCACCAAGACTACTGCTTTGACCGGGGTCACCCAGAAAACTGTTACAGTTGAGGGTTCAACTACCGTTGTAACGACCTACTGTCCCTTGCCAACCGACATTGTATCTGTAAAGACAACAAGCGTTGACGGAAGTGGAATTGTTCAAACAATCTACTCGCAAAAGTCTAGCCAGGCTCTACCAGATGTCCAACCTTCAACTGTTACAATTACGAGAGAGGTATGTGATGAATATAGCTGCACCCAGGCTACTATTGTAACTGGAGAAATTTTGCAGACAACTACTGTTGCAGATACACACTCCACCATTGTGGTTCCAGTGTATGTTCCTGTGGATACCCATGAACCAGTTGAATTGAGTACGCTCGAAACCGTTTTCCAATCTTCAGGCTTTATCAGTGAAAATGCTGTGACAGCTGAATCAGCCCAGCCGTCATACCAATCTGGTGGGGTTGAGGCCCACAGTACAACTGTCGCTGTTTCTCAACCTTCAGCTATT
>JAKWBA010000005.1:600000-800543 GCA_023213015.1 Komagataella mondaviorum | reverse complement strand
ATGCAATTGGCTTAGGTTTGATTCAAGTGGCACCTCGGGAAAATCCTTATTGAAGCTGTTTTCAATTGCCAACTCTGCGGCACACTCATCTACAATTGTTTCTCCCTGGCTTATACGATACTCGTTGCAAAACAGCTCATCCCTACTAAGTCGCTTCTCTGTCGGCTGTTTGTCAAAGATCGTTAGCTGCGAAGCTTTGGAGATCAAGTTATTGAGCAAAGACATTTTGCGACTAAAGTGACTGTGATCTTTTACAAATGGTTTTCAATGGTTGTCGATTACGAATATATCTTGGTGGGTGAATGGTTCTCTGGTTGGGTAGGAGTGAACGGAAGTCGATACAGGTCACTGAGAACGAATCTCTGGGCAAAGTTTCGCGAAGGCTTGCGGTTGTGGATCTTATCTTTGATCCCAGAATAGGAGTCTGATGCTCTGCTCTAGTACAATCTATCTTAGTGGTGCCTTACCTTGCCTAAAGTAATCTACGTATTAGAATGTCTCTTCTTAGGGGCCGGACGAATCACTGGCTCCAATAATTCTGGGTCCAGTGGTTTCATTCGTCTCCTTCCTCTGATATCCATACCACCGTTGGATGCTTCCATATTTCTCTTGGTATTCTCCTCTGTTATCCTCTGTTCTTGAAGATCCTTCACTGGGACATATGTCTCAAAGTTGGAAAGTTGTGGTAGAGGTTTCTCAAGAGGCTTGGAGTGTTTATGTTTGTGTGTTGTCAGCATATTTCCAATGATTTTGCCAGTATGATGAAAAATAAGCTTGACGACATCTTTCTTAAAATTAAGAAAGAACTCTTCACTGCTCCACAATTTGTTAAAGTAGGTCAGTTTAGGGATCTTGATAGTCAAATTCTCCACATCTGCCAGCGCCAATGTTCCAGTTCCTTTGAAACTGATTGAAAGGATGGTGGGACGGATTTCTGCTTTGTTCACAACTGCGTACTCCGCAGACCTTTTCAACATTTGAGAAACACCTTGGTCAACGTCACTACTTGTTGAATCTATTTTGGGGCTAACCTCAGATGATCTTGGACTCAAATTCAAGCCAGTGGATCTGATGGAAGAAGATTCTGGTAGCGATAAGAGTGAGCTTTGGCTGACATTCTTGGAACCGTCTCCTTTCTTTTTGAGAAACGAAAGTATTGACCCCTTCATCCCTTTTGAACTGAGGCTTTTAGAGGAATCAACCGAATCAGAAGACAAAACAGAAGCCGAGTCAAGTGTTTCTGAATACTGATCATCACTACCACCCTCTTCTTCGTCGTCGTCATTGTCCGAATCTTTTGAATCCGGATAAACGAATCTGAACACCTGTTTGGCAGTAGTATGGTCAATTTGAACTTTTAAAGGCTGAAGCTCAACGTCAAACATCTCGATCACTGTGATTCGACCGACCGGCTTTCCTAGCTTCCAATTGATCATGAACATTGGGTCAACCTCTTTGCAGTCAGGAACTTCAGCTGATTCAGTGGCTAATAAGGGGGCCAAAGCTTCGGGGTACCTTGCACCCTTGAGTAGATTAAATGCTTGAATCAAATGGACTACAAGCTTATTCTTGTTAGCGCCGTCCATAGACTGACTTCTCACAAAGTAAGAATTTGCTATTCCCACATCTACAAATGGCTTAGCATCTTCATCAAGTAAATGAATAATAAGTTGGTCAGTGAAAATGAAAAAATTACGACTCTCGAGAGAAGAGCTGTTTGGACCCCCCATGTTCTTGACAACTTGCATCAGATAGAAAAGTTCCAGCGATAATCTTTTGGTCTCCACGTTAAGCCACATTACCTTATCCCTATCTTCTTGTGGCATTAATGACTTTATCAGATTCATATACAGCTTAACATTCCAAAGTATCACTATCTCACGCTGCAAATCCCTCACCCGTTGATCAACTTGGCCAAGTCCTTCAAATTCGTTGTTGAAAGCCAGTATATTACGAAGCCTGTTATGAATTTTGCTCCTTTCACTGTCATAATGAAGGAAGACCTTATTCATGATGGTATATACAGCATAATATTGACTTGAAGTGGCATTCACTGTTAAGTTGGGAAACCAGGCCTTAATTGTCTCATATTTTGCGGTGGGATTCTCGTTGTCAAAATGAAGAGGATTAGGACTCCAGCATATCAAGGCAATGGAAGTCTTTTCAACTACCAATCCTGACTTGAGGGGAGAGCCATCGTAGCACATTTCAACACCCAAAAATGGCGGCCAAGATGTACCGTCTTCAAAATGGAAGTAGCCGTAGTCCTTATCAAAAAACTTCTGCTTATTCAAAACATAATACAAAGCTTCTTCCAACTGAACACCATACCGCCTTTCAATGATATCATAATCAATACTGGAATCAACTTCAGAAGTATCGGATGCTGAAATCGTGACCACGCTCAGTGAAATGTCTCGTGAAGTCACCAAAACACAGTTGTCGAGATCCTTCACGGATGTGAGCTGGATTTGAGGGGAAATCAGTTTAAATAGATACTGGTCTGTGTATGATTGTTCATCTTCGTTCAATGCTCTAAGAATCGACTCGAAATGTCCCAGTTTTTCGTCACAGTTTTCAAACGGAGAGTCCATAAACTCTTCAGCTCCTGTACTTGTTGACTGTTTTGGAAAAGCGTTGTTCATCAAATCCTCTGCGAGCTTCAAAGCTTTCTGACTCATATTGAAAACTGTAGATAGTCTATCCTCTATCCGATACTTATACTGAAGGATCAAATCCCGAATTTCCTCATTCCATTTTAAATTCATGTTGTGAATGATAAATCGGTTATTGAAAGTTGAGGAAATGTTGACATTGGAAGTGTCCATCATATCCCGAAAAATTGACTTGCTAGTGCTAGTCGGCGTCAATTGTGTATCGTTAATACATTGATACTGGTGGACAGATAAGTCTTGAAGATCCATGATCATCCCTTGTATTGTTTCAAGTCTTTTCTTGAAACTTCGATTCTTTTCCACAAGATCTAGAACTAAACGGGAATCATGAGAGGGAAGGTTTGATAGTTCTGCAAGTTTGGCTTCGTTGCACCTGATATGCTCCTCAAATTCCTGAGCCCGCTCTCTGGCAAGTTTCTCCTGTGTATATTCGGGATGATTTTGACCAATCAAGCAATTATGAGACCTTTCTTGACCAAAGGGATACTCCACTTCGTTACTGGCTTTTAATTGTCTAAAGTAAGAGAACCTGGGAGAATATGCAACAGTTATCATCTTCAAATGAGGTTTCTTTGACGTCAGCTCAGTGGCATGCAGTTCGACAAAGTCATCATCATCAACCCATGATGAGTTAATAGTTTCCACATTGCACGGATTAGTCTCCGCTGGAGCTGGAATTTTGAACGAGTTCGATTTTTGCAACCCAAGAGAGGAAGCGATATAGCTTTCAAGAGCGTTCTCATCAAATATTGCAGAGATAACTTTAATGTTAGTCTCCACAAAATCCAACTCACCCTGATACATTTTGAAGTGCCAATCTCTTTTGCAAAAATTGAGGAATTCATTCAAGTACCTGGTCTCCTCCTTTCTTTGATGTAGGTCCATGGTAAAAGATTCAACATGAGCTTTTAGACCGGTAAAAGCCACTTTGTTCTTTGACCTCAAGTCCTCACTATCAGCATGGCGGTAAAAATGAGAAATGTAGAGTGGCTTGAGAATCATCTGATACTTGATGGTCATCAAAAGTGTATTCGCAGGCTTCTGAACGTTGCCGACAGAATTTCCAAATATCGTGTTCTCCCTAGTACGCGTGGAAATACTATTATGAAACAATCCCCACCAGTTGAAGAAATGAGCAAAAGCTACAGGCGATAAATGAACAGAGTTATAGACCTTCTCTCCTTTAAAAGACTCCACAGATATCGCCATATGAGTATATTTGCTTCTGAATCCATGATAGGCATCCCATTTACTCTTTTCTGACTTATCTTTAAAAAATGAGGGATGCTTCAACCTGACTTCATAATGAGGCTTCATGACGGTAGTTCGTTGCTTGAATCCGGGAATGGAGTAGAAACTAGAATCTGCCTCTTGTTCAAACATTAAACCCCAATTCCATTTAACTTCATCGCTGCTCATTTTCATTATTACTTTAGCAAACGTAAAGGGTATAGATGTTCTGTTAGTTCTGTTCATCCATTCGTCGCATTGAACAACAGCAAAATTAGGAACTCCAAACTTGAACTTCTTACTAGTCACAACGACCAATTCCTCAGGCAAAGGAGAATAATTGATTTTCAGGTTTACGTTTTCAGACCATGAAAATACAAATCCAGCACCATTTCCAACTAAATTATATGGACTCAAAGAGCCCTTTATAATTAAATTAAGATCTCCTTTGAAATCAAAGTCTACCATTCCATGCACAGAGAGTCTAAGTTTATCCCAAAAGCCAATTTTAGGTGAAGTATCAATAGGAGGTTTTGTGAAAACTTCAAAAATTGACATCGCATATGAAAGAGCAGGTTGAAGTGATTTACCCCAAGTGAGAATTGAAGGTCTGTCACTATTCACTCTTACCTTCAAATTTGTGTAAGTTTTGATATTCGTCAAAGTTCTGGGCACTTTGGCTCCATAGACAGAATCTGAATCAAAATCACAGTTCAACTCTTCCAAAAAAGGAACCTTTACCCATCTAAACTCCTCAGGGGTATTTAATTGTTCGCCAATAATGCAATCTCCCTCTATTTGAATTGGATCATCTTTATCGCAGTCCAACAGTAGCATAGGTAGAGGAAAATCCCTTAGCCTGATTGCTATGTTGGAACTTTGAATATCGATATTTAATGGTATAAGTGTTGAGTATTCAGTGTCTCGTGGAATCCCTTTACCGGTTCTGTAGAGGAAATCAGCGTAGTCGTCAAGCTCAAATCCTTTTGGCTTTCCAATAGTGAAGTCGAAATCCGCAAAAGCTAAAGCAAACAAAGGTAACATATTCGGCGAGTTCATAATATGATATCTTTCAAGTAGTTGTCTAGAGACCTCGGAGCTATTGACGCTAAATTGGTACATCTTTGAAGAAGCAAATGTTTCCCTGTCACGTTTGCATTTGTCTATTCTAGTAATCCAGGATCTACTTATATTGGCTTGCAATTTCATCCTGATCTTATTCAAACTAGATTCCAGCTCATTTGCTTCATTTGTCTTTTCTATTGATGCCTGTAATTCTTCATCATGAGAATTATCTAGCACTTCTCGTTCTTTCCTTTTTCTCTCAAACTTGGAGCTAAACTCGGACCAGAGTTCACTTTCCATTTCTTCGTACTTTTGGATTTTCAGAATCCGTGATCTGTTTTCCAAAAGACCAATTTTATAGATTATATTTATCTCAGCCTCAAATGGATCATCAAGGAGGAGCAGGCCAAATGCTTTAGCTTTGAGCCTCAGTTTAGGCATCCTGAGTGGTTTCTTAGAATGTGGTAATAGCTTGGGCATCTCTACCAACTTTAAATTCATATCGTCAAGCTGAAATCCTTTGAAATTCAGGTTAATCTGCAATGCAGACTTGAAAAAGTTGACAGCGTTGTCTAAGAGTTTATACACTAACAAATGATCGGGAACTGAGATGTCAATAGAGGATGCATCTATCATAACTAGCGGTTGGTCCTCGTCTCCAAACTGAGTGCTAATCATATTCTCTTTGAACTGTACGATACTGATCCAGGATCGTGTCACCAGAGGACTGGGGACAAAGAGTCGCATTGTGAAGGCACTCATGGAAAAAGCAGACTCATCCCGCTTTTTCAAGATCTGTACTAGATCAAATGCACCCAATACCTTCTCATTGTATGGCAATAAAAATAAGGCAAGCATGGTATTAATTTGAATATTAATAGACTTTGCTTTTGACGAATGCTCCACAGAACTGTCGACCCTGGAAGAATCTTTCTTGAGAGAGATTATCTCCCTGACAAAACATAATGACACTCTGGCCAAGAGAAGCAGAACCCAAACATGCTCAATCGTAATCAAAGCATCAATCGAAGAAACCAGAAGCTCCATATGATCCAGAACCCCCTTAAGAGATATCCTATCAACTATAAGAAATTTCTTTGTTACTCCATCGTTAGAAATTTGACTTTTCAAGGAGTTTATGGATAATTTTTGGATGTCTGAGTCTAATGTCAGGACTGATTTTTTAAACGAGAAAATTAATCCATGATGACATTTCGATAGATCCTTCTCGTTTTCTTCTATTTTAAGTGAAGGTAGTATGTCAGCTGCTCCGATAGTTATCTTTACAGAGGAGAATTGAAATCTGAAACGATTAATAAAAGAGAAAATTGCGCTCTCTGATGATTTTGACGGAGTAGCTGAATTTCTTGTGGCATTCAGATCTAGCTTTTTGAAAAACAAAGCAACATAACCCAAATGACTGATGTTCAATAACTGAAAGTTGAGAGTTCCAAAGAAGGTATCTGCCTTGGGAATATGAATTTTGTTCCCGAAGGACAAAGAGAAATCACTATTCACCTTATTGAGATCGAATATAGGTATCCTTTCTGTGTTTACCTGTATTCTTGCAGTCATTTGCCTTATTTTCAGAAGCATCGGAAGAACATCCGAGTCTGAAAGCGATTGCGTATCCAAAATATGTGAAATAGAGCCTACCTCAAAGCTCATGCTAACACCGTCTAAAAGAATAACATCAACTTGAGTCTTGAGTAACAGAATATTATAGGACGTTCTAGCCAAAATGCTGAAAAGTGTTTTGGTATCTTTTTTCTTGCTGGGTTCCACCTGGCCCTCGTGCAATTCGGAAGATTGCATATTTCGTTTAATTGCATTTAATTGCAAAAGGGGCAGCTTAATTCTTAAGTTGTTTACCGTTAACGAATGTTGTAATGCCTTTATACAAGCAGGATCGTTCAAAGACAGACAATCAAATAACGCCTTCTTCAAGTTCACAGTGCTTAAGACATTACCAAAAGGGATGTAAAGTAGCTTTGGCAGTTCAATTTGTCTCTGTTCATCATAATACTCAACTTCAGCACATGTATACGAAAACAATAGCTCATACAGGTAATTATCATTCAGCACATGAAAATCTTGAATAGTAGTAGTAATTTGTTCCACACTGGAAACCAGCCCCAGTTTACAAATTCTTACATTATCCAATTGTATATTAAACGTCTTAAGTTTTGAGATAAAGCTTAGTGGATTATTGCCATCAGCACCTGTAGGTTCTTTATCTAATGACTTTTTTTCGGAAAGTGGAATTTTGTCCAAGTCGACGGTAACGTTCATTAAATACAGCCTGAACCCCACAAGCTCCAGGTCCATGGTGGAATAGGCTTCCAGTATGATAGTATTGGATGCAAATAGATTCTCGTTAAGAACACAATTATTAAGAACAAACCTGACAACAAGACCACTTTGATCGCTGGTGAGAACCAAGTTTACATTCTCAGCTCTCAATTCATTACCAGCTCCATCATTGAAAGTCAAGTCAAATAGTAGGATTGAACTGAAGGCCTTTGAACGGCCTAAAAACCTATGGATATACGAACTGTACTTCGCCAATTGGATACCTTTTTTGGTTTCTGTTGAAACGGGGGGCTGCTTTGCCCTATCCGGCAATGTTTTCTTCTTATAAAACTTAACTCCATGGAACTCAATTAGCTGCGACTGTCTGTTCAGCAGATTGATTTGGAAATGTTCTATCGTGAGACTAAAGTGCGATGTATTCACTGCAATCCCAGAGATGCTGAAGAGATAGAACGATCGAACGGAGATCGACGGTACTATGAGTCCAATCAGCCATGGGACTACTTTACACCAAAGCAGAGCTGCAATGGCCAGTCCAATGAAAATGCTGTATTGGCCCATGTTGCGCAGATGTCAACGAGTAGAAACGAAATTAGGTTTGACACGGAGCTATCTTGATGCTGCGGGATTATGTTGATTATTGCTGATGTAAGCGGCAGAGAAGGAAATACATCACTTGAGTGATAACATTAAAGTTTTTTGTATCGGTACATAAAATTACAGAGGTGGATAGGTAGCTGCATAAAGAGTTCCGTGGGGCTGATTAACTAATCCCGATGTCAGTAACCATATTGTCCAGTAATGAAGCCTTAACTTCTCGATTTAAGGTTTCTTCGATGTTAGATGTGTCAGTTGCATTGGTCAGTGAGGCCGAGATGGGCAGGTTAGATCGATTCAACTGTTTGAACCTCCATAAAATGTACTTGACGGCCTTTCCTACATCATTCCCTCCAGTGTAGTCAGGGAAGAAGTTTTCCAGGGGTGAAGCCGGTAGCTTATCGATCAGGATGTCGATCTTATTCAAACACAACAGGATCGAGGACCTCGTGAACCATCTTGAATTGACGACCGAATCGAACAGCACCAAAGACTCTGTTAATCTGTTCTGCTCGTCATTCTCACTAAGAGTCTGGTCGTACTCCGACAAAGAAACGCAAAAGACGATCAGGTTCACATTATCGAAGCAGTGGATCCATTTTTTTCTTTCCGAACGTTGACCGCCGACGTCATACAGGTTGATATTGAGATCTTCTAACTGGAAGTTGATCTCTAAGATACCCGAGGTCTGTTGTCTCATTCTCAAAATATCCGACACTGATGGAAAATACTCCGGAGACATTATTCTTGGCGAATTATCGATGAAGTACTGAGCAGAATCCATTAGATAAAATTTGTGTCTTAGTTCTGTCAGCAACTTGCGAGTCACTGGCTCATTAAACAACTTCGTGATCTTCTCCGCCAACTCCTGGTTGAATGATTCATGGTCATCGCTGACAGATAGCACAAAATCGTTGATAAAGCTCAACTCCCCGCTGTTCAAGGTGGTCAGCTCGTTTTCGAACTCGAATTGACGGATTCCCTTGATTAACTCTTGGCACACGTCTAAAATATTCTGAAAGACTACCTTCTTGTATTTGATTAGCTCATCATTAGTAAACCCGTTCTGGTGAATAATTTTAATTTGTTTCAATATGGTACTTTTTCCGCTCTCTCCCGATCCTAGTAATAACATTTTGGCGGTCTTATTGACCTTGGCTTTGTTGCTTTTGCCTGCAGTCTGGCTTGGACTGCTTCCCGAACCACCTCTACTAGAGGCAGCCCCTTTTACTGTGAGACTGTTCTTGGTGGATTGCGTGTCTGCTGACCCCCTCTTCTTGTTGCTGGAGCCATCCACCTCTTTGGAGCCACAAATTCCCATGGTTGCTATGTATAATACTGGCTCTCTTCGCTATTACTTGGGTTTTGGTTTTTATCTGAGATATTTTTCTTTGGGGTTGATGAATCAAAATGGCACTGGAAATTGGAAAGCCGCCTATTCCTGCAACGGGAAGCCATGAGTGCGTTCGCGCTCTGTCCTCTTACGGAGCAAAGGACACACTGACGACCCAGGCGCTACTAGTACTACACGGGACTACTAAAACTGTATTATATATATCGTATTCTGCTTCTATTCGTTACACTCAAACTACACAGGTTTTCCTCCGATGAATTCACTCCATCTGCGGACTTCTTCTGGAATCTCGAGAGGTCCCTCGGTGGATTGTTGTTCGGTCTTGGTGTGCAACTTCTCCTTCAAAGCTTGAGCAAATAGAATGGAAGTCTGGGGCTCATTGAACAATGGGATGGCAAAGTCAATAGCGTTTCTTCTCATGACGTAGTCCTCATCCAATAAAGACTCTGCGCGGGCACGAGCAAGATTGAAGACACACTTGATGTCGTACTTCTGGAAAACCTCTCTAAGCTTTCTCTTATCAGTCTTGGGGAACTCAATGACTTCAACTGGGATGGAGACATTCTTTCTCAAGTACTCAGCAACCTCTTCAGAAGTGGTGTAGTAGTGGTATCCCAAAGATTCGATAGTTTTAGCAACAGTAGCTAGATATTCCTTGGTCAAGTCACCACCAAACAGAATTCCTGAAGGTGGCTTTGGAAGATGGAAGTTCATGGTGGCTTGCATAGAAGTCCAGTAAGCTTCCTGAACATCCTTACCGAAACAAGCTACCTCTCCGGTGGAAGCCATCTCGACTCCTAGGAATGGGTCAGCTCCTGCCAATCTGGTGAATGAGAATTGAGGAACCTTGGTAGCGACGTACCCGTAGTCCTTTGCCATTAAATCAACAGGGGCAGGGACGTCCTTGTTGAGCAGAGCCTTGGCTGCAACATCGATGAAGTTGACACCCAAAACCTTTGACACGAATGGGAAGGAACGAGAGGCACGAATGTTACATTCGATGACCTTCAAATCAGGCTTACCAGTTTCTGGGTTTTCGGCTTTGATAATCTGCATGTTGAATGGACCAGTAATTTCCCAGGCAGAAGCAACCTTGTCGGCAATCTCCTTAAGTCTGGCCATGATTTCAGGCTCCAACTTTTGGGGAGGAAGGACTAAGGTAGCATCACCAGAATGAATACCGGCATTTTCAACGTGTTCGGATACGGCATGAACCAAGACTTTACCATTTGAAGCAACAGCATCAATATCGATTTCCTGTGCACCTTCAATAAACTTAGAAATGACAACAGGGTGCTCAGCAGAAACTTCAGCTGCATTACCCAACTTTTCGTCTAATTCAGATTGATCACGGATAACAGACATGGCAGCACCACTCAAAACATAGGATGGACGAACCAGCACTGGGTATCCAACGTTGTTGGCAAACTTTTCAGCAGCCTCAAGGGAGGTCAGTTCTTTCCATGCAGGTTGATCAACTCCAATGGAGTCCAAGATGGACGAGAACTTGTGTCTGTCTTCAGCCTTGTCGATATTCAAAGGATCAGTACCAAGAACCTTAGCACCATTCTCTTGAAGAGGAAGGGCGATATTCTGAGGAAGCTGTCCTCCAACAGATACAACAACACCTTGAGCGTGTTCCAATTCGTAAATGTCCAAAACTCTCTCAAAAGAAAGTTCTTCGAAGTATAATCTATCAACTTCATCAAAGTCAGTAGACACAGTTTCTGGGTTGTAGTTAATCATGATGGTCTTCTTACCGCTTTCTCTAAGAGCACGGGCAGTGGAAACAGCACACCAATCAAATTCAACAGAAGATCCAATTCTGTAGACACCAGATCCCAAAACCATAGTTCCATGTTCATCAAAAGTAACATCACTTTCACTAGCATTATAGGTTGTATACAAGTAGTTGGTGTTGGCAGGGAATTCGGCAGCTAAAGTGTCAATCTTTTTGACAAAAGGTACGATGCCAAAAGATTTTCTTCTAGCACGTACTTCCAGTTCAGAGGAACCAACTGCAAGAGCAATTTGCTTATCAGAGAATCCAAGTTTCTTTGATCTGGTGAGAACGTCATGGGTCAGCCCAAATAGGGAACCAATAGCTTCTAACTCTTTTTGTTGCTCAACAATGTTCATTAATTTGTACAAGAACCAATTGTCAATCTTGGTAAGTTCGTGGACTCTTTCTACAGTGTAGTTTTCGTGTAGAAGAGCTTGTCCAACAGCCAACCATCTACGATCAGTAGGGTTAGCAAGTTCTTCATCCAAGTTCTCAAACTTTCCACCTTGCAAACCGACGAATGATGGGTCAATTTGTCTAATAGCTTTTTGGAATGATTCTTCAAAAGTTCTACCAATAGCCATAACTTCTCCGACAGACTTCATGGAAGAGCCAATATCTCTCTTGACATGTTGGAACTTGGCCAAATCCCATCTGGGGATCTTGGTGACCATGTAGTCAAGAGATGGCTCGAAGTTGGCTGAAGTAGTCTTAGTAACAGGGTTTGGAAGTTCAGGAAGAGTGTGTCCAAGAGCAATCTTGGCAGCAGTGTAAGCCAATGGATAGCCAGTAGCTTTGGAAGCCAAGGCAGAGGATCTGGACAATCTGGCATTGACTTCAATAACTCTGTAGTCCAATCCATCTGGTTGCAAAGCATATTGAACGTTACATTCACCAACAACACCCAAGTGACGGATAATCTTAATAGCAGCGGATCTCAACATGTGATACTCCTCATCAGACAAAGTTTGCGAAGGAGCAACAACAATAGAATCACCAGTGTGAATACCTAGAGGGTCGAAATTTTCCATGTTACAAACGGTGATACAGTTACCAACACGGTCTCTGACAACCTCATACTCGACTTCTTTCCAGCCCTTCAAAGATTTTTCAACCAGAATCTGAGGAGACAATGAAAGGGATTGAGAAGCCAAGTTCTTCAATTCTTCCCTGTTGTTGGCGAAACCAGATCCCAGACCACCAAGAGCATAAGCGGAACGAACAATGATTGGGTATCCCACGCTTTCAGCAGCATCTAAGGCCTCATCGATAGTGTTAACGGCGATGGACTCAGCGATAGGAATGTTGATTTCATTCAAAGCCTGAGCAAACAGGTCTCTGTCTTCGGATGTTTCAAGGGTTTTGATTGGAGTTCCCAAAACTTTAACCCCATATCTGTCAAAAACACCCATCTTATCCAGCTGGACACCGACGTTCAAACCAGTCTGTCCACCAAACGTAAGCAGTATACCATCTGGCTTTTCTCTTTCAATAATGTAAGTAATGTATTCGGCGGTAACAGGCAAGTAGTAGATTTCGTCAGCCAAAGCGTGCGATGTCTGGTTAGTTGCAATGTTGGGGTTGATCAGGATAGAAGTCTTGTTAGCCTCTTTCAAGGCCTTTATTGCCTGAGATCCAGAGTAGTCAAACTCACCGGCCTGACCAATAGAAAGACCTCCTGACCCAATAACAAGGACCTTCGAAACGTCGACCAATTTGTGAGCATTCTCGTCGGTGAACCCCTTGAGGATTCCAGCCCCAGCGTAGGTGGCTGCCTTCTCGATAATGGTTGAGTTGAACCGGGTCAGAGCGATTGATCTGCCTCTGACGGCGACCGATCTTCTGGCTAGATTCCAACCTAGAGATTGTAATCCTTTGAACATTTTATGACAATTAAGAGAAGAGTAGAGAGGGAAGAAAAAAATTCTGAAAAAGGGCGAAAAAAAACGGGAGTCATAATGGGAATGCGCGGCGGGTGTATGACATAACTAATGTTGCAGGAGAGACTTTAAAAACATTTCTCCTTTGTCTACGGCAGCAGAGGGGGCAAGAGAAGTGAGCCAGTATAAGGACACTCTGGGAAGCACTTCATATAGCTGTACCGCATTTACAGCTTGGTGAGCAAGGTTGACACACACTTTTGGCTGCTTCATGGCCTGAAAATCAGCTGTCTCTATCGGTTGACTAATTGGGAAATTTTCAAGTTAAGCGCGGTCTGTGATCAGGTGTACGGAGGTGATCCAATCTTTTCAAAAGGGAATGGGATGGAATACTGGGGCTTTCTTGTAAAAGACCTACGTAACTAAAGAAGATATTACTAGTTATCAATCTGCAATCCTCAGGAGATCAGCCGTTTCTTCCATCTTGAAATGTAGTTGAAGCTGAAGTATTGTCGATCCTAGTCTCTCTTCCATCTCACTTGGTATGGTTGAGATGCATAGTAGATACCACCAACCTCCAGTTGAGTGTTCCATTGATCAATGTATGAGCACAAAGCAGTAGAGATGGCCAGCTCTCTTGGAATTTTTGTCTCGTCTACCCTCAAGGTGAATCCTGCTCCTGCAGCAGGCACAACTTGGCCTATCCTTTCCCTGATTTCAGATTCCTTCTCTCCTACATTGGTTACTCTCTCTAACCACTTGCCCTTGTAAGTCCACTGATACGTTACTCCGTCAGCTAGTGTGAACATTCTATAACTGTCGTTGGCATCCACACGGTGATTGATCACATGCCAGCCTAGTTCTGCAGCTGGGACGTCTGGGGCTCTGATCAACAAGACATTTGATCTCAGCCCAGCTCTAACGGCGGCCACGGGTTCGTCTTCGCCATTAACTCCCGTGTTTGTGATGCTAGATGAATACATCTTGTAAGCTCCCTTGACGGATCTAGAACGGACAAACCAGAATATCCTTTGCGATGCATCCGTTGGACCAATTGGACCTGATCCTTCGGCTTGGGTGTCAAACACATCAAACACCTTTGAGCCGGTTCCAAACCGCTTTCTAATAGCATACTCGGAAGGGGTGTCGGTAAGCTCCACAACCCTGGGCACGTACCGAGAAGCTCTTCGATGCGGATGGAATACCAAAGATTTGGCCACCACCACTGGCCTCATTATTGGCGAAAGAATCAGTTCAATTGGCATTTTTTGGCAAGAAAAGGCTTGTTGAGACTGAAGAACCGAATGACAGGTGTAAGGGTATTTATAGGGAGACACAGAGACATGGTAAGGGGAATGGTCTACGACACAGTTGAAGTTGGGATGGTGCGGCTGCGACACATCCATTGCAGGTGCCAATTTAAGCTATGACTGGTGGTATTGGACTACGAGCACTGTCGGTGGTGGTTCTAAAAAGATAAGAGCACCATTGAGTAGTTCATCAATTCATCATTCATCATGAAAAAAGAGAAGTTGTGGAAGAACATCCTACAGATAATAAAAAAACGACCTCGGTGAGGGTTGAACTCACGATCTTGCGATTAACAGTCGCACGCCTTAACCAACTTGGCCACGAAGTCTCACTTTGGCAAAAAAATATTAGGGGCGCTGTATAACATAAACCTATGATAATTCTCCCTTTGGTTAAACGATTTCTTTCTTGCTATCCAACGCTTTTTTATTAGTAGATTACAAAACTGCCTATTCATAATTTGAATCCCCCTATTTCAGACAGATTCCCAATGTTTCTGTCCTTTGGATCCAAGTATTTGAGCCCCAATATGTTGAATATCTTTTCCTCGTCCTCTCCTTCAACAAGTGTCCAATCATCGTCTTTAAAATCCATCTTGGATAGTCGAACCCCCATCTTGTTGGCTTCATCAATCACACGCCTTTTGGGCTTGAAAAGCCCCTCATTATTCAGACGTAATCCCTTATTCGTTGCAAGAGTCCTCATATATCTGTTCAGAATTTCATTGCCGGTAAAATAAATCAGAGCACCAGCTCTATATTTCCATTTAACGGCTAAAAAGTCCACCCTTCGGCAAAATTTGTTATCGGGAAGCTGTCCTCCTGTATAGAATTTAAGAAGTCGATCATGAGCAGGAAATAAGGAACATTTCAAATAACCTGTTTTGAACAAATCTACAACCAACGCTGTGAGAAACTGAGAAAGCTGGGCTTCATCGTCACACCCTTCCTTCATGATAAAGAAGTCAACGTCGCCACAGGTTTTAGTCTCTCTTCTGTATGATCCAACGGCTTTGACAATAAACTTAGCATCAATCTTCTTACCCACATCGCTAACGAACTCCGCATGAGCAGTGACCTCTTCTCTGGGGATCCTCTGATTCCAGTCATAGTAGTAGTATAGACCCAGTTTCATTGCATCCGTGAGTTCTGATTCAGGAACATTTTCGAAGATATCAGCCATGTTTCGAACGTTATAGTGCTTGAACCATTTCTCTGCTATTACATTTCCCACACCGTGGATTTTCTGAAGCTCTTTACTTACATGAGCTTCGGGTGATTCTTGTTGTCTTTTCAACTGGCCAAACTTTCTAGTTTCAATAATTTCCACGCAATGGTCCGCTAGACTCTTTCCAATTTTGGGAATATTGAGTGCGTCTTCTCGACATTCTATTTCCTTTGGAGCGTTCTTGAGTGCATTAATGGCCCGTAGATAGCTCAATGACTTATATTGCTGCCCTTCAACTTTTCTCTCTTTGGCCATTTGCGAAAAGTAGTGTATGATCAGCTCGTTGTTTGAAAGATCTTTCAAATCTTCCTCATCCGACACCGGGGTAGATGCTCGGAACGAGTCAGATTCGGCAAGCACCTTTTTCTTTATATCTTCCAGCTTAGGTGGTGACGCAAGTTTTTCAAAAATCAAGTTGTAGTCCTCATCTGCGCTCTTCCTTTTACGCTTTTTGGTCGGTGTTTTTTCGTCCTTAACAACGCCCGCACCGTCAGTTTCTCTTTCCCGTTTGACCTTTTTCTTTGGTTCAGAAGAGGAAAACAAATACTTGGAGTACGGAAGCAACTTCTTCTCTTCCAAGCTGTCCGTCACCCAATCAAGTTTCAAAACCTTATACTCATTTAATGGGAAACCAGAATTGGGTGCCTTCAAATGCTTGGACAAACTGGCCATATCTGGCACCTTCTCCTCATCTTCAACTACAATAACGGTAGTGTAGTGGAGAGCTTCCTCTGAATTGTAGTACTCAGGATTCAGCTCGGAATTGAACTTCTTAACTTGCTTCGCAAGCTGGTTTATTGTGGGGTACAGAGTTGCGCCATTATTGGTGTACAGATTGTGTCTGAAGTTCGCCAATTTAGTTCGCAAAAAGGGAACGAGCAAGAAGTTGTAGCCTTTAAATATATGAGACTTTTCCATTATCAGAAGATCTTGGATGGTGCTAGCAATTTCATCTGAGCAAGCCAAATTTATATGAGAGATGAGACAGGAAGCGAATGCCCTAAATAAATACAGTCCCTCATTAGTGAGATTAGGTAATACAATAATACACACTGTTCATGTCCGC
Source organism: Komagataella mondaviorum (assembly GCA_023213015.1). Taxonomy (NCBI): domain Eukaryota; kingdom Fungi; phylum Ascomycota; class Pichiomycetes; order Pichiales; family Pichiaceae; genus Komagataella; species Komagataella mondaviorum. The sequence goes on along the minus strand of JAKWBA010000005.1, from coordinate 784,042 downwards.
TTGGGTAAGTAAGCGTTGCAGTACAAGATGGTGAACAGGTAACTACTTAGTTCTGTGGGAGACTGGTGAGTCAACTGGACAAAATGGTTCAGAACCGGATAGACGGTCTTCAGAAGCTTTTGGTACCATCTATCAAGCTTGATGTTGGATAGGAGGTTCTTTCCCCTGTCAATGATAACCTCATTTCTTGAGAGAGAGGAGTCCAGTACTCGGACAGAGAGTTTTGTTATGTTGACCTTCTCAGAGGTGAAGTAAGGAGGAGTCTTTTTCCACCATTGATAAATTGCCGAACCTAGTCTTTTGATGAATGATGGGTGACTAAGTTCAGCATATAGCGACTCAAACAGTTGATCGTTAATGTATTTTATCAGTCTTAAGGAAATGTTGGGGGTGGTTCGGGGGAACTTGTTGCCTGGTAAAATGTCCAGAAATATCAACTTCGACTCCCCTCCGATTCTTTTTGCAGAATCAGGGTCTAAGTTAAACAACTTGCTGAAGATCGAACTTGAATTAGTGCTTCTCCTATTTTTTAAGCCATTCACTTGCTGCAAGTGTAATTGCTTGTCGTTATTGATTCTCAAGAGGTCCAACAGTCCGTTATTGAGTAGGCTGAAACTGGTTATACAATGTTGGTGGATACTTCGATCGATTTCTTGCATATCCACGTCAAGGACATCTCCCCGGGGATATGTGGTATTGGAATAGTCGTTGAAGACAATAATACTCTTTAAATTCAAAAGATGGACCCCGGAATCAGAGTCTAGCGAAGAGGTAGAGTCCAACGGGTCATCGAACATATTGACATTGCTGTCCAGTATACGTTTGAAAGCTAAAACACTATCTTTGATTTCCTTGTTGGATCTGCTGAATATGGGGAGACATCTTATATCCTGGGAGTCTTCTGACTCGATGGAGTTTATATCCCTTTCGTTGAAACTGGTGATATAAATGATGAAACCCTTTTGATTCAAATCTCGAGCCAGATTTTGCACGTTGATGTTACTTGGAGAGCCAATAATCAGCACAACTTCAAATCTACCCCCGTTTGGAAGCCTGGCCGCTTTGGATCGTGTTCTTTTATTTGGCTTTTGGGAGAAATTGTAGCCAAGCCAGCAGGTTGCTGCCACGCCACACACACCCATTATGCTGTACTTGTGTTTGTAGAGAAAGTTGGTCATTATGCTCCCGTGTGTCACTGGGATCTTTTCTGCTGTGATGTTTTGGTTGGCATGATGAGTTATATCCTTGATCGACTCGACTGAGTCTTCAAAGACGGAGTTGAACTCTGACCTTTTGTCCTGAATATACTTGATGGACTCCTGGGCATAATCCTGTGCCTGCAGTATAACCCCCCAAGTATTCTCAAAGGTTTTATCGATCAGTTGGGTCATAGTGTGGAGAAGGAAGAATCGGCAAAAATAAGACGAGTTAAGGGAAGGAGGAGACCAACTGAGATAAGAAGAAATTATAAGATCCTAACCTCAGAGAACTTGGTTAATTCCGTTATCAGAAACAGCCATGAAATCATCTCCAGGAACCGTTCGATCGGGTGAACGAAATGACTGGTTGGCCGTTATGGTGTTTAGGCTGCTACGTGGGCTGATCTATATAGGAGGAACTTTTGTGTTGGGCTAGCTAATCAAGGTGTAATTGAGGGGCTGTATGTTGTGTGTACGTGGGACAGCTTTTCATTATGAGGGATGACATGTGAGTCTTCCCGTATCATACAAGCCGAAGGTAGTGTTTCTTAACCGACTGAAGTTGCACTCAAGACGGAGAAGTTGCAGCTACTTTGGTACAATTTCATTATTTTGCTGACAGCTAAAGTCCGCTTCTTTTCAAGAATCCACAAAATGGTTAGTCTATAACTACATTGGGAGTCTTGAAACTCACATATGTCTATCTCTACCTATAACCATAGAACATTGGGGGTTTCCAGACTGTAACGAGCTATTGAGTCAACTGGTTGATATTTTTCACACTATTTAAGACTTCTGTCTACCAGAGAACAATCGCACTACTTAACACTCCATACTCCTACCAGAACAATAAAAGACTGGTATTACTGCTTAGTTGGTCGATCTGTCATGCGAAGTAAGACGATTTGGTAGATTTGACACCAGTTTCAGCTTGAGTTGTCTAGCAGACAATCGAATGAATGCCTGTCAACTCCGATATACCGTCGAAACCCTCGTATTTACCCCGAATATGTCTTTTGCTCAGCCCCCGTACTGGTTATCTGATATTGACGCCGGATATCCATTTAGTGCAGTTTGTGTTCGCCAATCACGCACTGCAAGCTTATAGCGGAACCAGTTTCAACACCACATCTGAACGACCCTTTAGCATATTCTTTTTCCTGCTATCTGTATGCGTCACTCTTCTACTTGATTCTCTCAGCTCGGCATTTCGCCAATTCCGGGGTCCCTCGAAATTTCGGAAAGAGCGGTCTAAATACTTGATCCAAAAACATCTACGACGGTGTAATATTTATAGGAGGCAACTATGGGTATCAATAATCCCATTCCAAGATCGCTTGGTAGTGAATGCAAGTATGTAGACTGCCAGCCGAACACACGGCGGCTTTCAGGCGCTGGCTAACGAGCTTTCTCCTGTTTTAGAGAGCTTGTTTCTCTCCCCCTTCGGTGATGATACTAACATCCATAGAAAAGTTGCTAAGATCTTATCTTCCTTCGTCAAACCGAACCAGGTGTTTGGGCCAGACGAAGTCATTCCCAAGGAAGTCCTTCAGAATGCTCGTGGTCTAGCTGTGATGACAGTTTTGAAAGGTGGTTTCCTTTTCAGTGCCAGAGTTGGATCAGGTCTGATAATGGCCAGACTCCCCAACGGAGAATGGTCTGCCCCTTCTGCCATCGCCACCGCCGGTGCAGGTGTTGGTGGTCAGATCGGTGGTGAATTAACGGACTTTGTATTTATTTTGAACACTCAATCAGCGGTGGACTCCTTCGCACAGTATGGATCAATAACCCTTGGTGGTAACGTCTCGGTGGCAGCAGGCCCATTGGGAAGAAACGCCGAAGTCTCAGGAACTGCCTCACTGAAAGCTGTAAGTGCTGTTTTTGCGTATTCCAAGACTAAAGGTTTGTTTGCAGGTGTATCCTTGGAAGGCTCTGTTATCGTGGAGAGAAGAGAGGCCAACAGAAAGTTTTACGGAGACAACTGCAAAGCCAGACATATTCTGGCTGGGGATGTGGCTCCTCCAAGAGCTTGTGATTCTTTGTTGAGAGTGTTAAACTCCAGAGTGTTCAATCGCAACTATAATAACGAGTATGACGACACTGATGACGAGTTTTACAACGACATACCTTCCAACTTTTCTGATGATGGGTCTAGCTATAACTCAAGACCTGGAAATTCAGGAAGAGGTTCTGCTAGAAGGGGTCGTGCTAACGATGAAATTTACTCCGACGACGACGAAGACGACAACTACTATAGCCGTTCCAAGAACAATAAATCTACAAGAACAAGTTCCAAGTGGAGGGACGATATCTATGATAGACCTCCTACTGACAGATCATCTAAGCCTACTTATAACAACTTTTCAGATGATGATGATGATAGCGATCTTTCTGGAAGAATGAAAAAACATAGCCTCAGTGAGAAGAAATCCAGTAGATCTAGAAACGAAGGACCATCATCTTCAAAGGCCAACAAAGCAATCGCTTTGTACTCATTCCAAGGAGAGCAGGCAGGAGATCTGCCTTTCAAAAAGGGAGATGTCATTACTATCATCCAAAAGTCCAATTCCACCGATGACTGGTGGACTGGCCGCACCAATGGAGTAGAAGGTATTTTCCCTGCCAACTACGTAGAGTTGGTTTGATCATGTCGAAAATTAATTTTTTGGTTTCTCTTTAACTATGAACATCCCGTAATAAGGTTTTGAATGCGATGCTTAAACGCTTCTATATCGTACTTTTCGATTTTCTTGTAAGGAAATTCTGGATCTTGCTTATGGTAAGATTCATAGACCTCTCTTGCGATCCATTCTGTGTCAAATCTGGATTTGTAGTACTTGAACTCTGGGTTCGTGGTAATGATCTCTGAGACCAGCTCATATATCTTCTCAAACTTTCTCAGAACTGTCGTATATTCAGGTGCAACACAGGGAACTTGAATCAGCCTTCCGTTATTGGTTACATTAAAGGCCATTGGCCTTGCATCCAACAAAGGAGGTAGCCCTATAGGATATAGTAGAGGCATATTAATTGTGGGCGTTGGAGATGGTGTTGCCGACACAATTCTCTTGAAGTTGTTGTTTGCATATTCCTGGACAAAAAGAGACACTATGCCGTAAGTTTTCATTCTTTTCATTGCCTGGATACAAGCTTCTCTTTGAACCATTTCGACATGTCCAAAATCGTCCTCCAATTTTATACTGACAACCATCCCGCAATTTCCACACCAACTGTGGATCATTTCTCTTGAAATGTAGTTGGCAATATTGTTGATCAAAATTATGTTGCGAGGTTTTCTCTGGTCCTTTTCTTTAACGTATGTCATTGTCGCACGCTTTCCCTGGATCACTTTGTCCTGATTGAGCTCCAAAAATGATTTGGCTATTTTATTGAGTTCGAAATACAGTATGGCCCAACTACTTTGATATTTTGGTTCTTGTTTTACAATTATCGTATCACTTGCTCCAGCAACGTCAAAGTCTTTGCGAATCTGAGCCTCGGAGTATATGAAAGGAAGGTTTTTTATGAACACTGCCTTTTTATTCGTGATTAAACGTTGTTGCTTTTTCAGTTTTAGTTCTTGCTTTAACTCGCTTGATTTCTTCACGGTTGACTCATAAACTACACAGACGACATTATCATCTTTTTCATACATCTTCATCACTTCAGCTGCCTCTTCAGGTTTAGTGAACTGGACATAAGCTGTGTTTTGGGGTTTGTTTAGTTTACAACGCAGTAGATTCTCGTCATCTCTGTTAAAAAACTCGTACAGTTGTCGAGTGTTCTTGAACTCAACAGGCAGCTTGATGAAGAAAAGATTAGTTCCACAATTCTGCCAGTCATGATTTGCAGGAAGAATACGAATCTCTTGACCTTGAACTTTTTTGTAATTCAGAATGTTCCTTGCAAGAAGAGCTTCTTTCTTGGAATAAAAATTAAGATATCCATAACCTAAAGATTTACCTGTGTGCCTGTCGGTACAGATCTTGACCGAACCCACCCTAGTGATTGGAAGAAACAAATTCATCAAATCTGTTTCTGTGTATGATTTGGGCAGCCCTCCAATATACATGGAGACTTTGTTTAGGACTTCAGATAGCGTCACCTTCGGAGTTTCGAATTCTGGAACAAACAGGTTCGATCGAGCTGTAAGAGGAATGATCTCTGTAGAATTACTTGAATTTGAATCCTCATTCAACATGACACTGATGGTTTCTTAAGTGGTAAATCAAAAGAAGAAACCAGGCATTCTTTCTGTAATCTATCCTGGTTCTTTCTGTGTTCACTCTCTTTGCAAATATATAAGAAAAAAACACAGCCGCACGACGAGAGATGATGTAGCACAACATTAAACTTGTAATTGGCATCTTCATTAGGCGGTAGGAAATTTTAGAACGTTCCTGACCCAGTGGTGGACAATTCTCTTTCCCTCTATGAAGTCTGGATCATCGTGTCTAACAATCACTGCGGAGTGAGATGAGGTGGTTCTGGTAATGTAAACAGGGAACTTGTTCCACTTAAGCTTATTAAGATTATGAACAATTTCCTTTTGAGGTGGGGATAGTTTTAATTGAAAGGGTTTAAAAAACTCTAAATCATGGTTGAAATCCTTGGGTAAGGAATCGTCCTTGAATTCAAGAGTGGATAGTTCCTCCAAGGTGACGGATAAGGAATCCTGATTTTCTTCAGGTTGTCCCTCTTCGAAAAGAACAGGCTCGTCCCATCTCTTAGAAGTCATGGCATCCCAGACACTTTCAATCAAATCTTCAGTTTGAGTTTGGATATTGTCCTGTACAGATCTCTCAAACTCATCATAAGACTCGCTTAAACGTCTTGAGATGGAAGGTCTCCTTTCAATAATAGGCTTCTTTTCGTCTTCGCTTGTCAGTTGGTATAGATCCTTCCAGAAATCAGTCTCGGCAGCTGAAGCCTTGATTACCCTGACAGTGGATTGAAATCTTTGAATTAAGTTTGTAACAATGAAAGCTATGACCCAGCAAGGGACATAAATGACTATGTTGAAAAGAACAAAAAGCCATTTGACTTTTCTTTTGAAGAAATTTTCAGCAATCTGCTCGGTAGACTCAAAAACATCTTGCTCTTCTAAGATAGTGTCCTTGGGAGTAGTCTTGGATACTGTGATTGTTTTTTTGACATCAAGAATATTAGGTTCAAAATCCTTTATGAAGTGGAAACTCATTTTAGAGCCGTTGTCCATTTTAATGGCGCCATTTTTATCAATCTGGACACCGGGATTCTTGTCCAAGATTTCAAACGGATTCATGGTGGAGATTCCCGCAGTCCACCAAGAAGTCCTTTTGTCGTTTGTCACGTTGGCATACAGCGACTTATGCTTGAAGCTGTTCAACGCCTTGTGAAATACAGAAGCAGGGTTGGCCATCAAGAGCAGTAGCGGCTGATAATTGAAGTTTGTCTTCAACAACGGCGATGAAGGTGTACTTTCCTCATCACCGGGATTGACGTAATCAATCACTCTGACTTTATCCATCAGGAACATTTGTTTACCACTATTTGCCAGAAGATATGGTACCAAGAAGTTGAAGATCTTGACGGTTATACCATCTCCAGGGGCCAGGACTCCTACGTGAGGGGAGCAGAAGGTGGTGAAATTAACAGGCTCGATTGTTTTGAAGTACCCTTTGATGTACAGAACACCAATTGCATAGCGAGCAATGAGACCACCCAAGGAGTAGCCGACAACAGACAAATGGGTCACTCTGTCTTCACCGGCGTTCAGCCGAGCAATTTCGAGTTCCACCTCTTCTCCCACTCTTTTGCCACAGAGGTCGATTCCGTCGTAAGTTTTGTAGCCTTCATTGGAACCAGTTCTGTATACGACGATTTTCTCCTTAGAATGTAACGAGACAGTAGGATCAGATTCAATCGCTGATTGAATGTAAGATAAATGATCAGCCTTTCCCCAAAGACCGTGAACCAATAAAATAAGGTGAATGTTTGCCATCAATGTAATGCAGCTTGTTGGAATTAGAAGTGGAGAGGAGGTGAGAGGTGGCAGGGTTTATATATAAATCAACTGATAAGGATAAGGGTGAGATCAGCGAGCAAGAGAATAAGGAGGGTGCGAACTTCAAACGCGGCGGAGATTTTCATGCAGCAGTGCATAATAGAGGTTCTGGATAATGGTGAAAACTTTTAGGGAAGAGGAAAGGGAAGGCATAAACGATGAGATGGGCATGTGGCGGGAAATTTTGCGCGTAGAGTTGGTGAATGAACGAACAGGAATGGGTGACTCGGAGAATGCGATGTCGCAACAGTGGAAGGTAACTTTTTGTGCCGTTTCCATCCTCCGTCCACTGGCCTGGCCAGATTGTCTGGCATTCCCTCACGCTATGTGTAGCTTCAGATCTGCTTTATAGCATCCTTCCCAGTCGCTTGGTCTCTTATTAACAAAATTTCATCAGACTCGTTTTGTCAATTATTGCCCCTTTTCGGAACGATCAGCCAGCTTCGGCAAGCATACACAATATCACCCGATCTCCGATAAGCACTCAATTTTAAGTTGAAGATATTGAGATCCGAATGATTTCACGCTACTCTTTACGCTCATCCCCATAGATCACTACATATCCCTGAAATACTGAATTTCCAACAGAGAGCGATCAAAACCTCTTGGCATCGGAATAAATGAATGTGCGGTATATCTGAGATTGAGCGAAATATTTCCGCTCCCTAATCTCTTAGGAACACACTACACCGTATCTCCGTCTCCTTTCTCTTCTCTCTCTCTCCCTTTGCTTGTCCTTGATCCGTTGTTTCCCAGATTTGTCCCCCAAATGGTTCTCTTTGCTGCTAGACAACTAGCAACGTCCAGATCTACCTACCATATGCATTTGGCTGCCCATCGCTACATTGCAAGATGCCATTTTAGACCGCAAACATTCGTTCAGGCGTCTAGGTCGTTTGCATCCTCAAACTACAGACTAAATGCCCCCACTAAGGATCTTGTTGTCAAGAAGAAACCCTTTTGGAACACCTTTCTTGGTGTCGTGCTGAAAAGAACCATCATTGGGGCCGGTATCATTTCCTCAAGTGTTGTCACCTTACTGGTTGCATTTTTCATTTATGACTCCCAAACTTACCATCCCGATGATTGTGGTGCCAATGTCCAGGTCCCCAAATTTGCCCTCAACCCTGAAACCGGCGGACCTGATAATCTTCCCATACTTAGGTCTCAGCTAGACTCCATGGACACAGATTCGAAGAAGGCAGCTTTTCGCAAACCGAAATTGGTCATTCTTGGCTCGGGATGGGGTAGTGTGGCTATCCTCAACAATCTGAATCCTCATGACTACGATGTTACCGTGGTAAGTCCGACCAATTACTTTCTGTTTACACCGATGCTTCCCTGTGCTGCTGTCGGGACATTGGAGATCAAGACTTTAATGGAGAGTATTAGATCAATTCTCAGAAGGGTCAACGGTCACTATCTACAAGGATATGCTGATAAGATTTTATTCGACGAAAAGCTGGTGCAGATCTCCTGCAAGGGTTCTGGCGACGATAGTGGACAGAAGTTCTATTTACCATACGATAAGCTAGTCGTGGCTGTTGGTTCCACTTCCAATACCCATGGAGTTACTGGATTGCAGTATAGTCAGCAGCTGAAAACTGCAGCAGACGCTTTACAAATCAGGAGGAAGATTGTAGGGAACCTAGAAAAAGCGTGTCTTCCGACCACAACGGACGAAGAGCGTAAAAGATTACTCTCCTTCGTCGTATGTGGAGGAGGTCCCACTGGTGTTGAATTGGCTGCTGAGATTTTTGATCTGCTAAATGAAGACTTGACGACTACTTATCCCAAGATTCTTAAACAGGAAGTGTCCATCCACATAATCCAATCCCGAAGTCATGTCCTCAACACTTACGACAAGACTATTAGTGAGTATGCTATGAAACGGTTCGAAAATGATAATATTGATCTACTCATAAACGCTCGTGTAAACGAGATCTTGCCTAATGAAGTTGTTTTCAATCAAAAGAACTGTGTTACCGGTGAAATTGAAACGAAAACCGTGCCGTTTGGACTCTGTGTTTGGTCTACCGGTGTCTCCCAAAATCCTCTGGCTCAAAGCGTTACTGCGTCTCTGTCAGAATCCCAGCACAACAAAAGAGCCATACAGACTGATGCCCATCTGCGAGTGCTTGGAGCACCATTAGGCGAAGTGTACGCAATCGGTGACTGTTCCACTGTTAAAACAGACCTGGCTGAACACACTGTTGAGTACATTAGACATTACGTGGTCAACAAATATTTCAATCAAGGTTCACACAGAAATCAAATTGTTACTGATGACGACATTAGGCATCTTCTGCTCTCGCACTCTGAGCTGATGGAACTAAAGCGTCATATTTCTACTAAACATCCACTGGCTTCAGAGAGCTTAGAGTTCATCGGCGAGCTAATTCCCAAATACGATGTAGGAAAAACCGGAAAACTGTCGTTTGATCAAATTACAAAACTCCTCCAAGAAATCGACTCCAAGGTTACTTCTCTACCTGCCACAGCTCAAAGGGCGCATCAACAGGGAACCTATTTAGGAAAGAAGCTTTCCAAATTGACGTCCTCTAATGCCACTTTGCCAATTGACACCATATTGCATGGTGATATTGATGATGCTATCGCTAAGCCATTTAAGTATCAACATCTTGGATCACTGGCCTACATTGGCAATTCTGCTGTGTTTGACTTACCAGGTCATTCTTTTGTGGGAGGTTTGGTTGCCATGTATCTATGGAGAGGTATCTATTTCGCACAGTCTGTGAGTATGAGAACCAGAGTTCTAATGTTCATGGATTGGTTAAATAGAGGAATTTTTGGTAGAACATGTATTTCTATTTAGAGTTTGTCATTCCATCATCATTGCAAAATCATCTTCTATGGTGCTTAGTGTGTTGCTCATTTGATCCAACAGAGATCCGAGTTCATTCACTACGGCACTCTTTGAAGTCATGTCACTAAATAGCTTGTTATCCAGTTGTGGTAATGTAATCGGGAGCCTATTGGTAGTGTGCGTAGAGGGTGGGAGAGGCTTCGAATCGTGTTCATCGGAAGCAGTCGTTGAATCAGAAGGCTTGCTGCTTATGGTAGGCTGACTGACGTTAGCCTTTTCGGGAGTAGTAGCACTACCCATGATGGAGCTGAATGATCTCTCCGTGAGTGGTGTCATCGCCAAAGGTACCTGAGCTGCTTGGGTAGCGTTAACACCAAACTGGTTGATCTGGTCAGAATTATCACTGTTGGGAGAATAAACGTTAGCAGCTGGGAATGCTGGCACTTGCAATTGTTCCTGCAATGGACTAGGGAATGTTGGTTGTGGCATTTGTAATGTAAGATAACTTTTGTTGCGTAGAATTTTGTTCTCGTTCGGTTCCCCTGTGGCAGGCTGCTGTGATACGGGAATGGGACCAGATGCAGCTTTATTAATAGGTTGTAGCATAGGCATGTTAGTGCTTGAAGGAATAGGTTTCATTTGTGGAGGAGTATTGATAGACTTTTTCGGAGGAGAATTCATATCTGGAAGTATCTTCTTCGGAGATGGCGTCTTTCTGGCTGTTTGAATGGATGCAGAGGATAAATTACTTGTTGTATGAGAAAGCGGTATCCACGCATTAGATATCGTGTTTGATCTTCTAGTCAAGAGGGGTGCTTCGTTGTTACTTTGAGCTCTGGAGAGGGTAGATGCTTTCAGTTTGCCAGGGGCATTACCACCTGGAGTACTTACCGAAAGATCATCCATATTTGGAATCTCTATTTCCACTATAGGTGATTGCTTCCTGGCGACTCTTGGAGCAATCTCCTCAGGTACAGGTTTCGACTCGGAACCTTCATCGAATAGTTGGAGTAGAGATTTCGGCGTCTCTTTCTTATTAGTGTCTCGTAAAGTACCCGTGACGGTTCTGTTAACTGTTGTCTGCCCATATGTAGGTTGAAATGTGACTTCCTCCCCTGCAAGATATTCATGGTCTGAATCTTCATGCATATAGTAGTTTGAATAGTCAGCACTACTAAGACTGTCAAAATCCCATTTGATCTCCAAACCTTCTTCTTCGCCCTCCTTGTTTTTCTCTAGTTCATCATCAATGCTATAGATCATGCTTTCTCTTGAACCCTTCTTCTCCCGCCACAGCAAATACCTGGCAATAAGCTCCTTGAGGATGGTGTTGGGGACATTCTTGGATGACTTAATGAGCTTGCGAGTAAGCAGTTCCTCAACCGTTGGACGTTCATCAGGATTTTCGTCCAAACACAGAGCAACAAATTCCTTTAGCAAGGGTGAATGTTGCCTACCTTCCAATCTGGGAGGTTTGGATTTTGCTATCAGTTGCATGGCCCTCATAGCATCCTTATCGGAGTAAGGAGGGTTTCCTGTGGAAATTTCGTATGCAGTAATTCCCAGTGACCACACATCAACTTTGGCATTATAAGAGGCTCCTTCCATGATCACTTCGGGAGCCATCCAATATGGAGTACCAGCCATAGTGGTCCTCTTCACGCTAGTGCTGGTCAGCTGGGCAGCGACTCCAAAATCACACAGTTGGATGTTTCCCTCCTTGGTAACCAAGATATTAGCAGCTTTTAGATCACGATGGATAACACCAGCCTTGTGGACATAATTGAGCGCCACTAATAGCTCTCTCATTATTACGGCGCAATAGCGTTCTTCTATGGGCCCTGGCTTTAAAAGTGATCGCAATGCTCCACCAGCGCAGTAATCCATGATAATCCACAGCCGCGTGCCATTCAGATAAGATCCCTGGTAGTGCGTGATATTAGGCGCTTGCTTCAACTGGCTGAGAAACTGTATTTCTTGTTGAACTTCTTTTACGTCATCTTCGTCTGTATCAAGGTTTAAAACTTTGATGGCAACAACCCGGTTGGTTAGCCTCTCGATTCCCTTGTAAACCACACCAAACCGACCCCTTCCAATGACCTCGGTTCTTCTGAAAAGCTTGCTGACATTTATCTCTTCCTTGACCATTGGGCTGATAAATGCAGTTTATGGGAACAGATCACCAATGTGATTTTTCTTGTGCACCTTGGAAAGAATCGAGGGCAGGCTAGAGAGACGTCTTGGAGGAAGCAGGCTCTCCAGGAAGGTATTCAGCCAAAACGCGCACTGCAGCTGATAAACCTTTAATTCCGTTGGCGTGTACCACGCATAGTTGGAACTCTATCCCTCAGCCAGTATTTTCTCTCGTCCATCGAAATTTTGATTCTCAGTTCCAACCTCCATCTGACTCCCCCAATGAGTGACCTGTCCAAGCTCCTAAGGTCGTCGAGACTGGCCCAAATTGCCCGTCCAAACACTTGCAAGAAGGTGGCCAAGGGGAAGATCTATCCAACACATCAAATCATCCAAACAACTCCAAGCTCACTGTTCAGAAACAACTTTGGACTGAAGGCCGATCTCCCTTCCAAGGTAAATTCAAGATACATCGTTCTAGACAAGCTGGACACCATCGAACACATGACAGGCTTTGAGAAAGATTCCTCGTTTTACTGGAAGAAGCAAAGGTTCCAGGAGCTCAACATCCCAGTCAATGTCCCTGCTAATAAGAGTGAACATGGGCACCCACTATTTGCTGGACACACAGAGACTAGAAACGATACTGTAGTCAATAGAAACAAACTCCCATTGGCCAGTTTGCTGAACTTGGATAGTACGACGCCGAAATGTAAGGTGGAGGAAGTTTTGCAGAGAGTTGAAAAGTTGCGAAAGCCTTTCTTCAAGTGGCTATACGAAAAGCATCCAATGGTACTACACGAAATGCTATCTCCCAATGAAAGCAAAAAGAGAAGAAGTAACATTGAGCATGCTGTGACGTTTCTGAAAGAGTATGAATCTAAAAACTCTTCTGTTGTAGGTGTCAAAAAGCAGCTGAGTGAAATAGCTAAGCTTCCTGATGGAAGAGTGAAAATTGCTGGTACTGGAGGTCTTTCGTACATTCTGAAGAACAGACTAGCAAACTCACCTAACGGAATCTCAACTAAGAACCATGCTCCAGCTAGGCTGTTGTCCAATAGTGAGAACAACATGTTCGCCGTGGGAGGTTTTGTTGGAACTTCTTTCAACTACTACAGGAGATTCAATGCTCCCAGTGATAAGCATGCTAGACAGGAGAAACTCAAGATTGAAGTTACCAATGCTATTTTGTCTGATGAGGGACTGTCCATTGATGTGGGTAAGTCCAGAGACCGTACTACAAGTAATGTGAACGGTGAAAGTCTGTTGAACCTTCTCAGAGATATACACAAATCTTAGTGTCCGGGAAAGAGAGTCTTCGATGATCAAGAAAATTATCATGTATATAAGTATTTACAAGCACAATTACAAGCCCTATGATACAGTAAAGTCTCTCAGTAGAACAGCAGTGGCCACGCTGACGTTCAAACTATCCACGGACGAATCTAGATCCCTTCGTTGACTTTTCAGAGAAACAAAGTGAGAACTTCTATCTAGTAGTGATTTTCTGATACCATCACCTTCTGAGCCGACTACCAACAGACATGGCTGTTCTGACAAAGTAGATGACAACTCCTCAGGCAATAGCTCTCGATCAGCATACTTCCTGGCAACAGAACTAACAGCTGATACAGTAGCCCAGCCATTCTGATTTGATGTCTCCAAAAATTGTAGAGGTTTAACCACGTCGAAAATAGGCAAAAATTCCATACATCCTGCGGACGACTTAGAAGCTACAGAGTTCAATGGAGCACAGTTTTTCTCTGCAATGGCTACAAAATCGGCCCCCAGATAATAAGAGGATCGAATGATTGCTCCCAGATTATGGGGATCTGATACTCCATCAACGTATACTCCCAGTGGATATGACCCATTCGATCTTTGCACTTCAAGTTGTTCTTCTGATCTCACACCATAATCCTGTAGAGTCAAATTGAACACGCCTTCAGAAGTAACTCTGGGTAAACCAGCCAGCTCTCTAGTCTGAAATTTGGCTGCTTTCAAAACATAACCATTGTGGACGTTGTTGTTGCATAGCAGATTCAGGTCGTTCTTGGTATCCACCAATTTTATGTCCACTCCCCTCTGTTTACAGAGTTCAGTTATCTCTTCATGTTTATCCTTTGGATTATGCACATACAGCGTGCTGAAGAATTCTCTATTGTTGGCTTTGAGGGCTGCAAACACTGCCTGGGCACCGAATATGCGTTCTTCCAATGGGTTCTCCTTTGGGGGTCTATTTCTCTTGATATGTCTAGAATCAGGGCTGAGCTCAGAGGTTTTTGATGAATTTTTTTGGGCCCTTGCGGCCTCTTTCTCTAGTCTTACTTTCTTCTGTTTGGCGTGCACATGAGCATACTTCCTTTTGAACCACGTATCTTTGTCCTCTCCGTCTCTTTCCCAGGCCTTCACCCTGCTATTGTTTGGCATATTTTTGTTGAAACTGACAGACTTCCCGCCCGAAATAAGCGCTGCATTATCAGCATTTCTGAAGGGTGCACGGATTAGGGAGGAAGAACTCCAACTGAACCGTCTTATTGTGTGTACACGGAACATACAACTGAATTCTAGGTGAGAGGAATATTTTTGATAGTGAATTTTCTTTCCAGCGAGGGCAATCCTAGAAGGAGCTAGCCCACCCCACAAAATTCTCCTTCCAGAAGGAGATCGAAAAAAAAAAAAAGAAAAAACAAAGTGAGAGAAAATCTATGACTCTCTTTCAACTTTCCAGATAACTAGAATGAATGGAGTACAGAAAAGAACTTCCTCCATCAAGAGGATCACTAACGAAACCAAAATCCAAATATCCCTCAGTCTGGACGGTGGTCCTGTGAGCGTGGACCAATCTCTGTTCGAAGGGAAGGACTATTCCGCAGAGCATGCCGCCCAGGCAACATCATCCCAGTTCATCTCTGTGAATACAGGAATAGGATTCCTGGACCATATGTTACATGCACTTGCTAAGCACGGCGGCTGGTCTGTCATTATCGAATGTGTAGGTGATTTGCACATCGACGACCATCATTCAGCGGAAGACACTGGAATCGCACTGGGAATGGCATTCAAAGAAGCCTTGGGCCATGTTCGTGGAGTCAAGAGATTTGGGTCTGGATTCGCTCCTCTGGACGAAGCTCTCAGCAGGGCTGTTATCGATCTGTCCAATAGACCGTATGCTGTTGTTGAACTGGGCTTGAAAAGAGAGAAGGTTGGGGACTTGTCCTGCGAGATGATCCCCCACGTCCTAGAAAGTTTTGCTCAGGGAGCTCATGTGACAATGCATGTTGACTGTTTGCGTGGTTTCAATGACCACCATCGTGCTGAAAGTGCTTTCAAAGCGTTGGCCATAGCCATCAAAGAGGCTATCTCGAGCAACGGCACGGACGACGTTCCTAGTACGAAAGGTGTCCTATTCTGAGCTCGAGAGGTGTCTAATTACGAGAAGTTCCGTATTTATTTAAACAAAACAATCAAGTAATGTAGAATGCTTATAGTCCGTCTCTGTAACCACTGGGACGGGATGTCTTCCTCAGGTACTGTGAATAATAGTGCGGCAGCGTACATGCTCTGCGCTATTGTCCTATTCTTAACTGCATTTTTCGCGGGATTTTCAGTATGGTATTGGGGGCTCAGCTGTTAAACTGAAACTTAGTACTCATCAACCATAAAAGCTACTCAAGAGTCCTTCTTGGCCATTGAATGTCAAGTGTATTGGCACCATTAGAGTTGAAGAGTCTGGCTAAGCTGCTCTCTGCCGCTGTGGTCGTTTTTACGGCGACTTCTCTGCTTTTATTTTACCACTTTGGAGATCAGACGGTATTTCCTATACTGGAGCAGACCGTAGGGCTAACTACGCCGACCAACGAAACTCGGTCGTTCCAACAGTTCTTCAATAGCTATTTTGAAGTTTTGCTACAGAATAACTTGTCGTATCCCATTCCGGAAAGATGGGACCATGAAGTTACAGATGTAAAGCAATTCAATCGGTTGGGTCAATTACTCTCGGAAGACTACCTGGAAAATCTGATAGAGTTTAGTCCCGAGTTCATACAGGATACCAGTGACAAGTTTGATACTGTCGTTGAACAAATTCCCTCTCATTGGCCCTACAAGGACATGTATAAAGGCGATGGTTACGTTATTGTTGGTGGTGGCAGACACACTTTTTTAGCACTGATCAACATCAGAGCTATAAGAAGAGCTGGTGGTACGCTACCAGTTGAAGTGGTGCTGCCAACGTTTGGCGACTATGAGAAAGGTTTTTGTGAAAAGTATTTTCCAGAACTGAATGCAAGATGCGTAGTCTTAGAAGAGCGATTTGGTGACAAAGTTTTCCCCCGATTGGAACTAGGAGGTTTTCAGTACAAAATATTTGCTATAGCGGCAAGCTCCTTCAAAAACTGCTTCTTATTAGACGCAGATAACTTGCCTTTGCGCAATCTGGATCCCATATTTTCAAGCGCATTATACCAGAATTTCACTATGATCACTTGGCCGGATTTTTGGCTGCGAAGCACCAACCCCCACTATTACCACAACATCACGAAGACGCCGATCGGTGATAAAAGAGTTCGATATTTCAACGATTTTTACACGGATCCTAAGGAGTACTACTACGGAGGTGAGGATCCCCAGTCAGAGATACCCTTGCATGATAGAGAGGGCACCATCCCTGACTGGACAACAGAAAGTGGACAGTTGGTTATTAATAAAGAAGTGCATTTTCCTGCAATTCTTTTGGGTCTTTTCTACAACTTCAACGGACCTATGGGCTTTTATCCACTGCTGTCGCAAGGAGGAGCTGGAGAAGGAGATAAGGATACATTTGTTGCGACTTCCCACTATTATAACCTTCCCTACTATCAAGTGTATAAGAATTGTGAGATGTTGTATGGCTGGGTTGACCATGCTAACAACGAAAGAATTGAACATTCGGCAATTGTCCAGTTTGATCCTGTTTCAGACTACGACAACCTCCAGCATACTAAAAGGAAAGCACAGCACGCGTTAGAAAACCACGTACCAGATCCCGACAGGAGCTCTAACCCACCGAGGAAATATAGCAAATCCAGGCTTACTCCACATGTCAAAGGTTCAATATATTCCTATAGAAGGTTCTACAGAGATTCGTTCAACAAAGCGAACTCCGAAGAGCTATTTCTGCACTGTCATACCCCCAAAATTGAACCCTATAGGATACTGAAAGATGATTTGACATATGGTAGAAATCTTGCGGCCAAACAACGATGGTATGGCGGAAGGAAGAATAGATTACGATTTGGTTTCGACGTGGAACTCTTCATTTGGGAGCTTATCGACCATTATATTTGCCAAGAGAATATCGGATACAGGGAGTTTGATGGACAGGACAGAAATGCCCTTTGTGATGATTTCATGAAAGAGCAGTTAGGGTTTTTACGCTCCACAGGAGATTAGATAGTCATGTACATACTTGTGAATAATTATTTATTGGCTAAGAGAAGTTGGAATAAAAAAAAGAGGTCGTACCCGGATTCGAACCGGGGTTGTTCGGATCAGAACCGAAAGTGATAACCACTACACTATACAACCAATTTTCTATTGGAAATTCTACTTTTTTAATATATTCTGTCTCTTCCTAGTTGAAATTGCATAAACAGAATTAGTCTGTGAATTGCAAAATTTGCCATGTCAACGCAACTTCTAAAGCACATAATATAAAAGAGGTCTGTAGTGCACTTGAATTTACTCTTATAATGACATGCTGCGAAAGAATCTCAAGTGGTTGGTACAAAATTGTGATACAGGGTGAACTTTGGAGGGTTAGTAGTCATTTCTCCTCCTCCAAATGAACATCAATAAACCATACAGCCTTTGTTTGGAACCAAATAACAACTGCCGTCGTTTACGCAAAAATCTACTTACACACAGTAATAGTGACGGAGATTGTACACCATTTACTAGAGAGAATTTATCGAATAACCTGAAATATCTATTTATTCACATTATATATCGAAAATTCCAGTCAACTTCGAACTCGTCCTTATTAGCTCAGTTGGTAGAGCGTTCGGCTTTTAAGTCAACACAAGGAACCGAAATGTCCAGGGTTCGAGCCCCTGATGAGGAGTTCTTTTTTCCTATTCTAAGAATTAATTTTTTCTTTATATTAACTGTCCGTCTCTACTGTAACCTATATATCTCTATTTGCCCTTTTTCTTACCCATCTTAGCCTCAATTAAAAGGTTGCTGCCTTTCTTCACTGACCTAGAAACTTGTTCCTCATCACTTGAGTCGCTATCACTGTTCGGAGATCTTTGTGAGTTCTGTTTCTCTATGTTCTCCCGACGGAACCTCCTTCTATCGTCGTTTCTCATCTTGTTCTTCAGTGATTGAATTACCTTACTGTCGTCTTTGGATACTCTGTGTCTGTTGTTGATCCTGGCCAATTTGTCGTCTACTTGACTCTTCATCTTTTGTTTCTTGGTCATCGTGGAAAGGTTCTTGGTACCGTTGACAAAATCTCCAATCGTGTCAATCGTGTTCTCTCCATCTATCTGTTCATTGCTGATACCGCCCAGCCCAGAACCCTGTCGTATCACGGGCAGGTTCAAAAATGCATTTGCGTAGTTCTCAGACTCATTATTGGTGGTGTTCTGAGGAGTTATGACCCATGAAGCCACTTTACTATTTGCTTGGCTTATGGCATACTGAAATTTCGCCTGCAGTTCATTCTTGTACTTTATCTCCTTGCTGTAGGACATTTTGAAGCTGTTGTACCCCTAGCAGTCCAGGCCTCTACTTGAGAGGAAAAGATAATTTAATTTTTCATCTGGGGAGACAACATCGCGAGAGTGATATTCAGTAAGTTGGTATGAAATTAGGTTCTTTTAGACGGATTTATATACATTACAGACTCGGGGAAGGTAGTTCCCAGCCGTTGTTAGTCGCAATCTCCAAGATCTTGCGGTCATCTACACGGGCGCAGTTCTTGAGCAGGATTCTGGTGTACAGCTCCTCAGCCTGGTCCGTCCTGCCAATCTTGGAGAGCTCCTTGACGAGGCCCGAAACCGCATGAAAGTTGAGCTGCATCTCATGTTCTTGAAGATATAAAAACCAGCGGACAGATAGCTCTAAGTCAGAGTGTCTGGCGGCTTCTATAACCATGTTGAAAGGTGTTGCCGTTAGTAGACAGTATTCTATGTCGGTCGTTGATTGTTCTAAGAAATAGTTGGCCAATTGGAGGTTCTTTAGCTTCAGTGCTTCATCTATGAATATTTTGAGGATTTGGTCTTGGAGTCTTTTGGATGATAGTGGATGTGTTCGAAGCTCTAACTCCTTCAACTCGGGAACACCCTCTGAACTTTGAGTCTCTTTAACTGTTGAAATATAGCACTCAAACAAATCACACAGAGTACTTTCTCTCAACTGGTGCGTCTCTTCAATGGAACGAAATAGTCCAATATATACATCTGCTAGCGTATAAATCGCTCCGTACTGTAGTTTTTGTAACTGGGTATTCACCGTGATCCCGTCATTAGTTCCCGTGGAAATCTGGGGCAAGTCTGAAATCTCCCTGGAGACGGTGTTATCATAGATATAAGGAAGGATACCCAACTTGGTTAAAAGGTCTTGCCCTTCCTTGAAAAACCTACAATAATAGTTTGCAATCGTTTTGATGTCTGAAACTTTGTGGTGCCTCATTAGCTTGAAGATTTGATCGATAACCGTAGACACCGCAGTATCACTGATATCTTCACCATAGAACTTCAAAATTCGATTGATAGTTGCCATGAACTCTTTGGAATCTCCAATGTTCTGGGTGTACTCCAGGTACAGAAAGAGATATTTTTCCGTTATGGGCAATCCCTTATCCTGTATGCTCTTCAACACCATATCTCGTTGGCTGGGGTTGAACATTAGCGTGTACCTGAAAATCAGAAGATAGTATTTGTTGGTGACATCAAGATATCTGGATGTAGCCTCGGACTGTGATGATTGATACTTGTAGAGCTTTTGGTTGTACAGTTCCAAGTAAATTTCAGACTTTTGTCTGTTGCCTCTCTTGATTATATTGTTGATGAGCCTATAGCACATGTTGAAGGAGTAAATGTACTCAATATTATTGCTTTCCTCTGTTGACAATTTGTGGTTATCTAATGCATAGTTGGACTTGGGAAGATTGGAGACCTCACTCACATATCTATCCAGGTTGTTTCCCTCTCTCAGATACTTGAACACCTTGTTCATGACAGTGACTTCAGGAATAAACAGCCCCGAGTATATCGCTTTATGAAATAGCAGATAATATAGGTTTTCTGGAAATTTGTCCACTATTCTATTGAGCAACTTCTCGTTAATGGTATACTTCATCTCGGGTTTTCCCGATTGGGTCCTTAACCAACCCAAATACTCTAGAAATTCCAGTATTTTTTCGCAATTGACATCACCAGCTGCCAGATCAGTAAATAGTTTAGTGGCAATACTGGATCTTGATTTGAAAAAGTTCACATCGAAATAGGCTAATGCGATTTTGTTCAATGGGGAGATATCTTCTTTGGCCATAAAACTATGGTAGAGGGAGAGACGTTTCTTCGCATTTTTGTTAGCCCAAAACGACCTGAGCGCCTTTTCAAACTTTTTGTTTGCAATGAGTGCGTCTAGTTTCTGTATTGAAGGGCCAAACGTGTCGTCTAATGTAGCCTTCTTCTCAAGCTTGATTCTAGGAGAAATATTTTCAGTTTGTGGATTTCCAGACGATATTGTTCTGAGACGTAGAAAACGGGCCGGTCCACTAGTATTGCAGAGGCTGAGACATTTTCTATTAACCAGAAGCCTAACCCTTGTGGGAATCCTAGCACATAACATTGAAACTTGATGGCATTTATGGGGAACAATTATGAGAATTGGAATATTAAATTCTGATGTTGCTTACATAACCCAACGTATGAGAGCTTTAGTCTTGTCTGAGTTGTCTACGAACGCCGATCGTGGGCAAAGCTTAGGAAGCTATGGTTTCCAGTTACCATAATGACAAGATAGAAGCCCCCATTGACACATTTGCTCCTATGAGTACCACTCTCGGAATACTTGCTCTCCAAGGACGAGGTTCCTTCGGGAAGCTCCCTCGAAATGACGCAGTTTCCATATCTATCCCACCTGATGTTCCCAGGGACAACCTTGAACAATACCCGAGTGCTTCTGAATACCCTTCGCAAAACATCCCTATATAGCTCAATTCAGAGAAAAATGCATATCAAGCCCATTCCTATGAGATGGGGCTCCGGAGACAACTACTGCTACGTGCTTACCGATGATCCTACAGGACATTCTTGGATCATTGATCCCGCCGAACCTAATGAAGTATTCCCCGAATTGGAACCTTTGACTCATATTGATCTCAAGGCAATTGTCAATACTCACCACCACTACGATCACGCTGGAGGAAACTCCTTTTTCCACAAAAAATACCCTTCTCTTCCTGTGATTGCTGGTAAAGACTCCCCTCTCGTTACTCAGACCCCAAAGAGCAATGAAACTCTGAAGTTGGGCAGTAACCTCAAAATAACAGCCCTACACACGCCATGTCATACCCAGGACTCCATATGCTGGTATGTCGAGGATACAGGGTCCGGGAAGAAGGCAGTTTTCACTGGTGATACTCTCTTTACTTCCGGATGTGGTAGATTTTTCGAAGGAACCGGAGAGGAGATGGATATTGCTCTAAACAAGATCCTTGCCAGCCTTCCAGATGATACCGTGGTTTATCCAGGACACGAGTATACTGCCAGCAATGTCAAATTCTCCAAATCAGTGATGCCCGCCAACGATGCTTTGGCCAAACTAGATCAGTTTACTTCGCAGAATGAGTTTACCACAGGCAGATTCACTATTGGTGATGAAAAGAAGTTCAACCCGTTTATGAGACTGAAAGATGAGGCCGTGATCAAAGCTACAGGCGTGACCTCTGGCATTGATGGTGACGTGATGGATGCTTTAAGAAAAATGAAGAACAACTTTTAGTGTGGTATTATTATGCCCTCATCTTATTTATATTATTTATACTGTTAATTTGTCCATCTCTTGAATCGCATAGTCCAAGGTGTAACTCTGTTCCAGAAGATCATCGATTCTGGAAAAATGACGTTCACTATACGGAATGATTCCTTCAATGAACTTGACAACACCTGGTACTTCGATCAGCTCCTTCAAGTTGCATCCTTTCAAAATAACTTTGATCAGTTTTTGGGCTACTTCAAAGTACCTTGAGTTGGTGTTCCAGTCTCTGATCCTTTTGAACAGAAGAGTAATCTGATCGAACTCCAATCCTTTGATAGTCCTCTCCAAAGCAAAGGATCCGAGAACAGATTCTGGGTCTTCGTTCGTAGAAATGGATGCTTTCAACACCTTGTAAAGTTTGATAGGCTCATCTAATGTCAATGCCAGAAGGAAAGCGTTATTCCAGTCTTTGCTGGAGACATAGTTGGCCAAAGATTGTTCTTGCTCTACTCGGGCTTTACGGTTCTCCTCTTCTTCTTTCAGAGTAGCATCGGTAACATCTTCCCAGAAGCTGAACTTACCATCAGCATCAGCTGTGATAAAATTGAATCCGTCGTTCTTCAGACATAATGCCCAAATTCTGTTGTCATGATTGTCAAGCGTCTTGATACACTCACCGGAAGACTTATCCCAAATCTTTACAAGTCCATCGGCTCCAGTGGTAACAACCTGGTTGTTTTTATTGAAGAAGAGACATCTCTGAACAGAATTGGTGTGTCCCTCCAGTGTTTTTAGACAGGTGAAATTCTGTAAAGACCACACCTTACATGTTTTGTCTCCAGATGCTGTAACGATCAGTTTATCGTAAAGACAGAACCGTATATCCCAAAGACCTCGCTTATGACCCTTGAGAATCCCAACGGTCTCTCCGGAATCAATATGCCACACTTTTGCAGTTTTGTCGTAACTGGCAGTGGCAAAATACTGATCGTTAGGGGCAACATCAATGGCATTGATTTCCTTTTCATGAGCTCTTCTGGTGAACTCAGAAACTTTAACAGCAAGCGGCTCTTTCAATTCTTCTATGTCTCTTTCAAAATGCTTGGGAAGTTTCCATTTTTTTACGGTCAAATCAGTGGATGCAGTTACGATAAAGTTGGGAACACCAGTCGAAGTTCTGGACAGAGCCACTGCCGTGACAGGCCCAGCGTGTCCGACAAACACTGCAACGTTGACAAATCGGCCCTCCTTGTAAAACCACAACCTAGCGTCATGATCCTTACTTGCAGATACTATCCATTGACCGTCCAAACTAACATCCAGAGCGTTCAACAAATCTCTATGCCCTTCGTAGAGCTGCATTTCTAGAGATTTATTGACAGGATCGATTATCCTCAAGCCTGGAGAGTTTGTGGCCAGTGCCAGAAGATTCAGTTCAGGACCAACGTATCGCATATCTGCAATGGTTCCATGATTACCGGCTATTCTTCTCACCTCGGTGAGTGGAGAGCCTTCGCTGATGATGCTGACGTCAACTTCTACTAGTGTTTGATCCGATAAAACAAGATAGAGTGATCTTTTTGGGTGAGCGTTTAGAACTCCAGTGATCATAAGCTCTTCACTGGTCTTCAACGGTTTTTCAGTAGAATTTATCAGCTTCCCATTAGTGAGACTCCACAGTTTTAACAGACAGTCACCACCAGCCGTGAAAATTGTATGATTGTCCGTAAACTGACAGCTCTCCACTTGATGCTTTACTGGTAGGACTAGCAATTGCTTCCAAGTCTTGGTGTTCCACAGGATCACAATTTTATCTCTTCCACCAGTGAGCAAAAATTCACCATCATCATTGAAAGCCAAACCTCTGACTGCTCCGTTATGCTCACTCATCGTTCTGATGGCTTTGCGCTTTACTAGGTCCCAGATCTTGACCGTACCTGTAGTGTCTGCGCTTGCCAACCTCCAAGAACCACCATTCAGCTCACCGTGGAACACTAGCGAGCACACGGTGGTACCGTGACCTTTCAAACTATGCGTAACATATCCGTTTTCAACATCAAACACTGTGACTATACCGTCACTTCCTCCAAATGCGAACAATGTAGATGTAGGATCCCCAGCGGCGATGTATGCTGGCGAAGAGAGTTTGAAATTTGTGACAAATTGTGCTGTTTCTAAATTGAAAATTCTGAGCTGTTGGGATTGAGAAACGACTCCCAGATATCTACCATCGGGGGTCAACTGAAGGGCAGTGACTATTTCGCCATCACCTTCTAAGCGGTGGAGAACGCTGTTGGTCTCAACATTGCTGATTACTATGTCTTCTTCTACCGCGGTAGCCAGGATCGTACCGTCTTCACTCATCGTGGCAGCACATCCACCTACATATATCGCCTCCAGATCGGTGGCTGCAAATGTAGACCTCAAACTTGTACTATTCATCGATGTTAAAGGAGTACTGATGTTACAATATTTTTTTTTTCTGAGAACTGAAATTTTTAGGATTATTCTACATGGTGTTGGGGTGGTATTCTATGTACAACAGTTACTGTGTGGTTATCTTATTATTTCCAATCGTTGTTCGCGTTATCCAGGAACAAATCACCCTTTTCAAGTTGAAGTCCGAAGTTGTTGCCCATGTTGAGCATCTGGACCTCTAGTTCCTGCTCAAAAGTGTTGGCTGACTTATTGAACGTGGAAAAAACGGCTTTTCGGGCTTTGTAAAAGTAGAACGCTGCGTTTATCACGAACTTGACAATCGTGAAAACTGCGTATCGGTAGACCTGGAGTAGTGACATACGGAACGACGGTTTGTCCAAATTGCTTTTCACTTTCAGCACCATGTCTTCCCTCAGCGCTCTTGTCAGTTCGTCATTGAATATTTTCAGACGGTTGACTGTGCTTCCGTACTTGTAATTAAGTAGCTGTATCATTCGCATTGACCTCGCTATGAAGGATAGACATTGAGGGAACTTGTCCGAGTTTTCAAAAAAATTAACCAAATTGTTCCTAATTACAAGCTGCTTTTCATAGTTGGAGAGTTTCTTCATCTTTTCAGCCCGATCTTTGAGGTTCTTGACACCTCTGGTAGACATGGACGTCATGGCTACAAACATGTCCGTGGATTGAATACCCCATTTCTTGGAGATCACGGAGAGTTTATCGTAGTCCAGTTCTAATATTGCTCTCCAGAGATCGCTATACGTTCTTTTGAAATCATCAGTTAAAGAGATGCAGAGTCCAAAGTCAATGACCACTAGCTGCTGACGGTTATCTTCTAGCGTTCTCACTATGAAATTGCCCGGGTGGGGATCTGCATGGAAGAAACCCCATGAATATATCTGCTTTGCATAGCATCGAATCAGAGTTTTCAGCAGCTGATGAATGTCGATGTTGTTCGCCTTTATGGCGTCACTGTTGACCAAAGAAATACCTTCAATGTACTCCATTGTAATCAGTCTAGACGTAGAAAGATCCGGATACAATTGAGGAACAGCAATGGCATCTTTAAACTCTGAATTGTTCACAAAATTCTCAAAAGTGGTAGTGTTGTTGTACTCCACTTGGAAGTCGACCTCTTTGCGCATTTCGCCGATGATATAATCAGCACTGAAACTCAACGGTACCTTGAACACCCATTCATATAACCGAAGGACGTTCTTGAAAGTGAACAGATCTAATTCCAATTGATGCGCAATAGCAGGATGCTGAACCTTAAGTATTACCTTTGTGCCATCCAGCAACTTCGCCTGATGAACTTGAGCAATTGAAGCACTGGCTATGGGAGTTTCATCTATGCTTAGGAACCTTTCTCTATAATCGTCTCCTAATTCTTTGGCCAGCAATCTATCAACCTCGCTCCAATCGTCCTGTGGAGCTTGATCGTACAGATGGCGGAACTTCTCTCTGAACTCTTTGGGGAAGATGGCCGATTGAAGAGCCATTATTTGCCCCACTTTGACGTAAAGACCTTTGTTACTGACGATAAGTTCCAAAAGCTTGGTAGCAGATCTTTCGTGCAGGGAGGAAATGTCGTCATCCACAGTGAAGTGAAGCTTATAATCGATCAGAATGCTGACAAGGACAGAAAGGGATCGCACGGTTCTAGTGACAGCAGAGTGCGCCCATTTGTTGTCAGCGTAGTATGCAAAGGAACCTGTGGCCAAAAATAGTGCAGTGAATCTGAGCAATTTGCCTTTGGCTTTGGGTTTTGCTGGCGAGGTGATGGACAGGGAACGTGATATGAATTGTGGACCACAACTCCTGCCTGGAGCAGAGAACCGAAGCGACGTTCCCACGACCCCGGCAAGAGTTCGAAATCTGGGAGCCCCTTTAAAGATCATGCAAATACGATCTAATCTCAGTAGGAAGCTGGAATGGATCAAATAAGCAAGGTTAACTTGGAAGGGAACCGATTCTCGTTTCTGCAGGGGGAAGGGCTTCTTGGACGGGAGATAAGGACTGTGTAGTCGCGAAGGAAGTAGCATTGTTCCCCACGGGACTCCCCCAACCGAAATTGTGTTACCCCGCGAGATGCAAGCCATTTCTCGGTGACATGATACTTCAGCACAGCATCGAACAGCATTGGTTTCGATTTTCCCCTGCCTTTTCCTTCTTCCTTTGTCTCCGTTATCAACACTAAAATAACCACACCTAATGGGAAAAGATATCACCAACCACCTGTTGTTTGAGATTGCAACTGAAGTGGCCAATCGAGTTGGAGGAATTTACTCCGTCTTGAAGTCCAAGGCTCCTGTCACCGTCGCTGAATACAAAGACAGATACACTTTGATTGGTCCTCTTAATGCCAACAGTGCAAACGTCGAAGTTGAAGAGCTTCCTGTAGTGGATCCAGTTCTGAAGAGAACTCTGGACTCAATGTCTGAGAGAGGCATCCGTTATCTCTACGGTAGATGGTTGATTGAGGGTGCCCCAAGGGTGATTCTGTTTGACATCGGCAGTGCAGTTGGCTATCTGAACGAGTGGAAGTCAGATCTGTGGAACGTCGCTGGAGTTCCCACTCCAGAGCATGACGTGGAGACTAATGACGCCATTTTGCTGGGTTATCTAGTTGCTTGGTTTTTGGGAGAACTGGTGCATCATGATGGCCATAAGAGAGCAATTATTTGCCATGCTCACGAATGGCTGGCCGCTGTTTGTTTGCCTCTTTGCCGCAAAAGAAAGATTGATGTGACTACGGTCTTCACTACACATGCCACTTTACTGGGTAGATACTTGTGTGCTGGTTCTGTCGATTTCTACAATAATCTGGACAAGTTCGATGTGGATGCTGAAGCTGGAAGGAGAGGTATCTACCACAGATACTGCATTGAGAGGGCTGCCGCTCATAGCGCCGATGTTTTCACTACGGTGTCACATATTACGGCTTATGAGGCCGAGCATCTGCTTAAGCGTAAGCCTGATGGTGTGCTTCCAAACGGTTTGAACGTTATCAAGTTTCAAGCAGTGCACGAGTTCCAGAATTTGCATGCTGAGAAAAAGGAGAAGATTAATGAGTTTATCCGTGGTCATTTCTACGGTCAGTTGGACTTCAAGCTCAACAATACCCTTTATTTCTTTATTGCTGGTAGGTACGAATATCGTAATAAAGGTGTTGATTTCTTTATTGAGTCATTGGCAAGACTCAACCACAGGCTCAAGGCGGCTAACTCTAACATGACCGTGGTTGCATTTATTATCATGCCTGCAAAAACAAACTCGTACACTGTGGAGACTCTCAAGGGTCAAGCTGTTATCAAACAGTTGGAAAACACCATTAACGATATTCAGTCATTGGTAGGAAAACGTTTGTTTGAATTCTGTCAACACCCAGCTACTTCCAGTAACAGCTCTCATATTGAGATGCCTGAAATCGACGACTTGTTGAAGCCATCTGATAGAGTTCTTCTCAAGCGTCGTATGTTCGCCATGAAGAGGGAAGGATTACCACCTATCGTCACACACAACATGGCCGAGGATAGCACCGATCCTATCCTCAACCAGATTAGAAACGTCCAGCTGTTCAATAGACCAGAGGATCGTGTCAAGATCATATTCCATCCAGAGTTCCTAAACTCTAATAACCCGATTTTAAGTTTGGACTACGATGAATTTGTCAGAGGATGCCACTTGGGAGTGTTTCCATCCTATTATGAGCCTTGGGGCTACACTCCAGCAGAGTGCACTGTGATGGGTATTCCTTCAATCACTACTAATTTATCGGGATTCGGTTGCTACATGGAGGATTTGATTGAAAACTCTTCAGATTATGGTATTTACATTGTGGACAGAAGAATGAAATCGGTCGATGAGAGTATTGACCAACTAACCTCTTACATGTTTAACTTCGTCGACAAGACTCGAAGACAACGTATCAACCAGAGAAACAGAGTTGAACGTCTGTCTGATCTTTTAGACTGGCGCCGTATGGGGTTGGAGTATGTTAAGGGCCGTTCTTTGGCTCTCCGAAGAGCTTACCCTGACGAGTTCAAGAACCAAAGTAGTGAGCAGTCTAACCCATTCAGCGAATCCAACAGTATCAAAATCACTCGGCCATTGTCTGTTCCAGGCTCCCCAAGAGATAAGTACTCCAGCAGTGCAAACATCATGACTCCTGGAGACCTTGGTACACTTCAAGAGAACAACTCCACAGATTACATCTCGTGGAGATTGGGAAATGACACCGAGGAAGATGGACTAGATGTGACGCTCCGTGGACTCAGTGTCGCCCCGAGTGCTGAGCAAAGCGGCGACGAATTTGACGCCTAAAGTTGATTTTGTAGTATCTATGTTCTAACCGGATTTTTGGGAAATCTTTTATATGATAACTACGCCCTTTTTATTGGCTGTTTTATTCTGGTCTCTCATCTTGATCGTATCGTTGTACGAGGCAGACTCGGCTTCTATCTTGGAAATTGTGAATTTTCGAATGCTGACCAGTCTGAGTTCTCTGGAGATCGCTTTTCCGTTTTCGGTTCTGAGTTCCACAGCGTTTGAGAGAAGTAAGTTGCAATCATCATCCAGTGCTATCAGGGTCCCTTTGATTTGTCTACCGTCTACTATGGACACTCTGAGTGGGAGAGATATCAGATCCGTTGGATGGAGCATGGTTGTGGAGAGGAAAAGAGAGACTCCGCTGAGAGGTGAGCACTCCGCCTGAGAAAACTACAGGCGCGATCAACTAAACATCAAACCTTTCCTCCCAACACAACACTCTAATGGCTCCTCATCCGTCATCGATCTTGTTTGGCGTGCAAGACGGCTACCAGCTCACAGCGGTCTCACTCAAAGCAAACATAGCAACCAAATATGTGCTCAACAACGAGCTGATTTCGGGCTTACTGCACTTGACACAGGAATCTTTCAATGGAAGCACCGATGTTGACCTTACAAAGATCAACCCTTCCCTGGCAACGAACCCCCAACACTACGAAGAATGGAGCAAAAGATTGCAAGCCCAAGTGGACGCGTTAGATAAAGAACAGGCTTTGACAGACTCCACCTACCGGGAACTTGAATCCCTCAACACTGATATCGCCAACCTGGAAAAGGAGTATCTCACAAGGTACAAATTAGACTCCAAAATTGAGGAGGACAAAGACAAAGAACCCATTCGGGAGCTGGTGGCTCTGAACGACCAAATACTGACCAGATTCCAAACCAGATATCGCAAGAACGTCTATGAAGTCACAGGAGATTTGAATACAGTGCCCCATTCTCGCGTCCAAGTCGTCATAGATGGAGGCGACGTCGAAGAAGCCACACAGCCAGAGGAGGACGAGGACGAGGAGGTAGAGGACACAACGCCTCAAGAGTATCCCAGCAACACATACTACAGGATCCAAAAACGATTAGTGTTTCAGTAGAGTAAAAATAAAGCTTACATAATAATAACGTATCAGCCCTACATTCGCGCTAGGTGTCCTGTGCCAGGCTGACCCCATATATCCAGAGAATTCCTCTTTGTCTTAGGAGTCAACTCTCGCCCTTCGTACACAGCCGCCGTATTCACCATGAGTTCTCCCAAGCGACGGATCGAGTCGGATGTGATGAAGCTGCTGATGAGTGACTACGAAGTCAATCTGGTGAACGACAACATGCAAGAATTCTACGTAACTTTCCACGGCCCCAAGGAGTCTCCCTACGAGGGAGGCGTTTGGAAGATACATGTGGAGCTGCCGGACCAATACCCATACAAATCGCCCAGCATCGGGTTTCAAAACAAAATATTTCACCCCAACATTGACGAGGTCAGTGGCAGTGTCTGTTTGGATGTGATCAACCAAACATGGAGCCCTATGTTCGATATCTTCAACATTTTTGAGACATTCTTGCCGCAATTGCTACATTACCCCAATGCAAGTGACCCACTAAACGGCGACGCCTCTGCCCTGTACCTAAAGAGTGAGAAGACGTACACCGAGAAGGTTAAAGAGTACGTCAAGAAGTACGCCAATGCAGAGCAGTTCCAGAATGGCCATGCCAATGGCAATGGCTCGGACGAGGACGAGGACGAAGATGAAGACCTGAGCAGTGTGGGCAGTCTCAGTGATGAGGATGATGACGATGACGTTGCAGGTACAATGGATGGTCTTTGAAGTACGGATGTCAGATGGATAATGGATGGGTGCCGGTTTTACACCCCCCTTAGCAGTGATGTCACCTGACTTGCCCTACTATTTTTGGAAGAGTATATATAGCTAAAACACGACCTTTTAATCAGCCCAGTTTTACGCAAGTGTTCTAGAACAGCCTATTCTGGTCTCTCCAGAGGATAGGGGGGTAGATGGAATTGTCCAATGAATGCTTGGTGTACGGTAAATTTCGTTAGAGTTTAAGTTATCCAACATGATTCGTAGAGTACCTAGTAACAGCTCGGGATAGGGTCATCACTCGCCGAAGTCCCCACTGCCACTCCGTCAATGGGCATTTTTTAGTTTTCCCGGTGGGTACCGATGTGCATCGCGCGGGGCGCTCACAGAGGCACTTTCCTGTTTGGGTTATGTGATGTGTTCTCGGTTTTATTCTTGCATAACCTTTATCTTTACCCGAAGCTTATCTGTGAGATGGTTTAATGTAGAGGGTGAGACTACGCTGCCGATCGATCAGTTAAACAATAAGGAGTTTCATAATTATAAAGTATTTAAGGTATATCGGGAGTTGGTTATTGAGGGTTGGAAATTTCCACTGCAGGAGTGCGATCTTCCATCAAAAACGGCTGAGTTTGGTTCAAGATCTCCAATTCGAGAGATAAAGGGTTGTAGTTGTCGCCTTCATCTTCCAGCGGAGCCTCTAAGCGAGGTGACAGTACGTCGTTGATTGAATGCTGTTGTGACTGGGGCTTCACTTGGAAAACACTAGAATTGAACACAAAGTCTGGCTGGGGCTGGCCAAGAACCGGGCTAGAAGGCTCAGTTCCAAAATCAAAGTTCATCTCGTAGTTATCATGCTTTAAGTAATCATCCATCATTGTTTCTGGTGCAGCGAAAGAACGGTAGTGTCCCCGTTGACGCGATGGCTCACGATCGTTCTGTAGCATTGACCATATGTCGTTGTTGAAGTCCATCTGGTCAAAGTCAACTGTAACCTGGGGCATCTTCTCGGAGCTCGATATGTAGGAGACCGGGCTGATGAAGCCGGAAGTAGGTGCGCTAGCAGGTCTTTCGTCGATTATGGCATTCTGATCCATCTCAAATACGACAGTGCTGGCTGGAGAGCTGGAGATGTTAGATTTTGGAAGTGTCTCTGTGTTCGTGTTGGTGCTGGTGGTGGAGTTGGCAGTAGAAGGGGGTGCCATTGCGACAGTGTTAGGAGAGAACTGAGTTCCCTCGCTGATGGAATGACGCATTGAGGCGGATTCCGTCTGTTCGCCATGGCTGGCATGCAATTTTGGAGAAGATGGGTTAGCAATTTGAGTATTAATTTCAATCACCGAATTCGACCTTTCGGTACTTCCGGGCATAATCAATACACCATATTTCTCATCATGCTGTCTGATATACTCGCAACAACGATCTCCGTATGCCTTCGGCGTCAGACCAGCGACAGATTTGAACACACGGTGAAAGTGCCATGGGGACAGCTTAGACTTGGCTGCCAGCTCCTTGAAACCCAAAACACCTCCTCGGCGTTTCCGCCTCTTTCTGTTCTCGTCAGCGGTGGTTGAAGACATCAAAGCCTCCTCTGCAGAGGCATGTTTGGAGGACATCAGGGCACAGGCGGCAGCTAGGGCGATATGACGACAAGCCAGGTCTATCAGCTTCAGATGATCGTTTTCATTCTTGCTGAGCCCGTTGCCGGAATCGGAGACGTCTGGTACGCTCTGTCTCCTTCCGACAATCTTGTTCTTGATAAAGCTGTGTTTGATAGTGTTTTCCTTCTCCTCTTCTTCGTCCAACAATGGGGGCATGAAGCCGATCTGGTGGTTGACATGCTCCACAGTGCGGACGAGGAGATTGACGTCAACTTGTAAGGTATGAAGGTCTCCTTCGTGAGTTGGAGTGATGCAAAAACGGCACTTAGAGAAGCCCGACTGCTCGGCCTCCTCAATGGTATCGACAAACAGGACATCACTCTTTTCGTTCGTGTGATTGAATCCCAGCCCACAGTTCGGACGACAACATGTGTTCGTGCGTCGACTGCAGACAAAGAACTTGTCTGCTGCAAACGGGTCGTTGAACTGGTAGGCGTTCCATCTACTGGGTTCTGAGTGGTATGACATTATTGGAGGCAAATTCGGGAGGAAGAAGGAGTGAATTTGAACTGCAAAATTGACAGAAGTTTAAGAAAGATAATGGAGTAGGGAAAGGGATGAAGGCATTTTTTATATATCCGCGCATTGATGATGTCAGAATTTTGAAAAGAGGGGGAGAACACACTTGAATTTTCCACCATGCCTTTTTGGTGACGAATTACGTCAGCAGAATGCCGCCTTCTGTACAATACTACGAGCGTCCCTAGAAAATAAGCGGTTGTGCACACCAAAAATACATATGTTTCTGCATGATGGGTTCTTTCTGCACATGGATTTCACCTTCTAAGGATTCCGAAAATATTCTTGGAAAATGACGTAGTTGTTTTATAATGACGAAAGCGCTGTGCCTTGTAGCTTATTGTTCTTGGACAACTAGAGAGAGGTTTTCCTGGCAAAAACAAGACTTTGTGCGCACAATAAAGACATGACGATTTTTTATGCCTCTGCTGGTTATGCCAAATGTGGTCCAGAGACGGTCTAGAAACCGTCCTCGCCATTCGGCTTAATAATACACACAGGCTTCTGCTTAGGGGAAACATATAAAAATTTCGCAGGACACTAGTTAATGTGAGCGGGAGAATTAATAGCATGATTTCGAAGTACAACCGCGTAAAGGAAACCCGGTTCGGCGGGAAAATTTCAGCAGTCCGAACGCCTAAGTGGCTCCCAGAGGAATCCCAATTGGCTAATTTCCCTAAACTATCTGCTCTCAACAAGTGCTCCCTTCTAAAGTCCGCTCCGAACCTTTTTCCTTGCGTCTAGGACGCTGGGACCAACTACTGTTCTAATGCTGTTCGAATGCATGGTCACCGCCAAGGTTGTGGTTCGCAGCGAGTCCCCTGACAAACGGTTGGATACGTAATTACACAACTATGGTACATAATTACATAACTATTTTCACATAATTACATAATGTTTCGTACGTACATACACTTTAAGTCGTACTGCGCCTTATGAATTTCATTTGACCCTCTCTTCTTGGGACATAATTTTTTGCAGTCCCTTTGCCACCGCAGTCCCTACAGACCGGTCGCAGGACTGGACGCGGCCGACTATCCGCGAATTTCACCCAAGTTTGGTTTTCGTTCTTCCCCAGCTGCACTGCCGGAATCGGGCCACAATCTGGAATTGGTCACAACGCTTTTTATTACCCTTTTTGATTTTAAATTTTCCACTTATCTATATCCAACGCCTGAAAACGGGCAGTGCACTACTTATCTATGCTCAGCTAATAACCGTTATCTCGCCACGGTATTAGATATAATAGTCTTATTTTGTTGGAGAGATTTTCAATGTTCCAACTTTTACCCATCCATGATTCAGCAGGAAGAAGAAGCTTATAGTGTTTTGCTCAAGCGCCACGGAAGCCTCCACTTTGCCAATTTGAAATACGGCTATGTGGTGCTTCTGTTGTCTCTGTTGTACCTGGCCTACGAGTTCGTTGTGGGTTACAAGTTCACCCGGACCCTGAAGGACAAGGGCAACCGGCGGAACATCTGGGCCATTCTTCACTATGCGTCTCCGCTGAAGAAGGTGTTTGTCTGGCTAATAGCCCTGACTATCTTGGAGCTGATTGGAATCTTCCACTACTATGACAAACCCGGTCTGTTCCTGAAACGGCTGGGAAGGCTGGCAGTGGCTCTGCTACCGCTGGACATCATCATCGCATTCAGACCTAGCATTGTGCTCTTTCAAAACTACCTGGACCTGATGGCCGTTCACCGCTGGCTGAGCAGGGTCATCTTGTTGTTCAGTATTCTGCACAGTATCGGGTTCTTCATCAAGTGGATCGTTGAGGGTAACCCCCACTTCTTACTACTGAAATGTGACATCGCCTATGTCTTGCTGGTTGCCTTTGTGGTTCTGTTTGTTGTCTCTATCAAGCCGGCCAGAGTGGCCAACTACAAGACATTCTTCGTCATCCACACGGTTGTTGTCGGGATGTTCGTAGGTCTCATCCAAATCCATGCAAAACCTGGAGTGCTGTGGTATGTTGTAGGGTGCTCCATTCTGCTGGCCTACCAGCTGTTTGTGACCTTTTTCTACCTGTGCCGAACAAAGCCCGATGCAATCGAGGACAATGGAGGTGATTTGTCTGTAATAAGTATCGATAGAAGAGGACTACCGATACCAGAAGATCATCTCTTACCGCATTTGAGAATTTCTGCAGATTTCACTTCCTCTTGGAGAAAATTCCACAAGGTTCTCTACCCTTCCCATCCTTATACGATCGCTAGTTATGATGAAGACCACTTTCATCTGATAATCTCCAACAAGAACAGATTTCAATGGGATGCCACACCAGTGTACCATTTGTCCACCATCCTTTACACCTCCCCTCTGATTGCCCCGACTATGGCACAGTCAATTAATAATGCAATTATCATAGTAGCAGGTTCAGGAATCTCTATGGGTATTCCTCTCTACCATCTGCTCTCCTCCAATAATCAAGCCAATATTCAGCTGGTTTGGATTCTACGAAACAAAGCTGACATCTACATCTTAAAGAAATTTGGCGTAAAAGGAGCCAATGTTTATATAACCAAAGAAAGTACAGAAGCTCAATCTAACATGGTTCAGGACGAAGAGTTTGAGCATTTCCTTACTGACAAGAATGATACAGAGCTTCAAGACTTGGATCCGGCATCCAATCTCCCCGACGAAGATTTAGAAGCTGAATTGAAGCGAGATTTGGAAACCCATTTAGATCCCCACATTTCCTCATCATCTGAAGGCAATAAAGAAGAAGCTCCAGAGAAAACTATTTATTCTTTTGGCCGTCCCAAAATCATCGACATAATCGAAAACTTCGCTTCATCCTGTCTACCTTCTACTCAAAGATGGGCATTTTCATGCGGCCCTCAAACTTTGGTGGACGATGTGGAGGACGCTGTTGACCTCTCCAACGATGGCAAGCTTGACTCTGACAGGATCTTTTTTGCTAAAGAAGTCTACTCCATGTGAACCGAACAGAAGTGAATCAAGCCAATCACAGAAAGATCACCAAGACTTTCTATCCCACTCTTTTTGCACTGTATTTAAATAATCAACTTAATAGATGCTATCCCCACCATATTACTACCCATCTGTCACGTGCACAATCACATGATACTATACTTTAGTTTGCCACCTCCAAATATCATATCACTACCTGCGTAGCCAGTAACACCACCTCTTCTTCTTACTAGTGTCTCACATCTTGGGAATGCCGAAGTTGAAGCATCCAAGACCACTGAGTTTTACCAACCCAACTGTGGGCTCGCCATTGAAGACCGTGGTTTCCTCGGTTGATCTCACTTCGAACGAAGACCAGTATGATTTTGTAAAGACACAGACAGATTTAGAATTCTACCACCTTGACTACCCTGATAATGTGGATTTCACAGATAAGGAGTCCCCTTATTTTGCTTTGAATAGACCCCCGACTTTGTATCTTCCAAAAAAGCTACACTATGCCACAGAGTCCATTCATGACCAAGCCCGATACTTGAGCCATATCGTTAAGCATTTATTCATCGCCATCAACACTTTGGATTTGCGAAATGCAATCCCTCTCACAGCAAAAGATTTAGACCCAAACTCAACCGTTGCTCAAGAAAGTCATTCAATCAGCAAAGATGAAGATGATTTCGTGGATAACGAGGAAGAAGATGATTTTGAGGACGACAACGGAGACATTGACGACTGCATTGAACAACATCTATTAGGCTCCTCCACTCCTGCATCCCAAGTACAGCCAAAATCGGCATCTATTGTAAGTCTGAAGAACTGGACTATAGAGCTGCTTTCATTCATCAAGATGAAAGGAATCATTCCTTTAGACCTCAGAATTAAGCTGATCAAAACGTTTTATGGAGTGTGCTTAGTGCAGGGTCAACAGCTGCAACTAAATCTCTATCTTCACCTATTCAAAGTTCTTTCCAAGGATAAAAAAATACTCAAAGATCTCCGTTTGCCATGGTTGCAATTGATGAAACAGTTGGAGAACTACTACCCCCATGCTGATTTTAACTATGACTCAGGAGATCGTAAACATTTCAATAAACTGCTGAAAGTAGCTACTTATGCTAATCATTTTTTCGATCGGAAGGATATTCCTGTAATGACAGAACGGGTTCTATCAAACTTTACAAGTCAAACTCACCACACTGTTATCGTCATCTTGAACAGCATGCTACCCATTAAAATAGACACGACTGAATCTGACATTAGCAAATATCTACCGGCATTGTTTTTTATTTGGGAAAGAATCCCACCTTCAAAGTCAACCACCGAGCTTGTCTCAATTTTAGGAAAAACTTCCGAAGAAGCATTGGTGGCCATTGCCAACGATAATACCCAGATTTTAGGGCAATATGGAGTGTTTACTCAAAAACAGTTTGAAACTGTCATGTATCACTTGGTACCAAGTCTCAAAATTTATCCTCAGTCTACTAGTATAATGCATTTGAAGGGTTCCAAGTCTAACACATTGTTCAAAGCATACGCTCAAATAATAATCAACTCAATTACGAATGATAATCAGGAATGCATTCTTGATAAGCTATCAACAGTACTCTCGGTCATGGCTAATTATGCCCATCCCTCCAATTTAGGTGCCTGGTCTTCCTCAATTGCAAAACTGTGCCATGCATTGTGTCTACAACTATACCGACGGTATCTTCAGGAAACTGATAAATATCCTCATAAACTGAAATCATTGAGTGCTCTTCCTAAGTCCATCAAGCTCAACAGTGATGTTACCGACAAGATAATTGTAAAGCTGATGAAGGTTATAACTATTGGAACCCAATCCAGACCGAACGAGGTCGTGAAAACTTACACTGCTTGTATTTCACTGTTGGGATTCGTTAATCCTAACCTTGTTCTTGATCACGTCATTACAGATATATATACCTCCTTTGATACCGTCAATTCCTCGCATAGATTGGCCGTGGCACTTAAACAGTGTACTGTTCTGGCTAGGTATATGGCAATCACTCCAGTTTATCGTTTACATTTGATCAGATTGATGTCATTGTTTTTGGAGGCAATTGACTCCAATGACTTGAGTAAATCTTACTTGGCTCTCCAGTTTTTTGCTGCCACTTCTTTATCGGTTCCTTTTCATGACTTGAGTGGAGATTCGCAAGCGTCAGATGGGGGAATGCTAGCAATGGAAGTAACGTCACAACACATTTCCTACTTAGAATCATGCTATTTTTCTCCAAATGATCATGAAGAGTTTCCAGTTGACAAAGAATTGGAACGCCTGGCAGTAAAATCTGCAACATCTTCATTCACAATATTTATTAAACAGTTTTTTTCACAGTTAACCAAGCTATTGGAGAATTTACCCAAACCTGATCCCAATACTGACAATATTGAATTGAAGATTGTAAACTTCATTCCTGTTGCGGTTGGTATCATATTTAATTCCTTGTCCATAGACCTTTTCAGAGTTTTTGCGAAAGAGTTCCTTGAATACATTTTGGAGAATATCAATCATGAGATTACTGATGTTTATTTGAATATTCTTGCCTGTATTATTAAGCGAGATGCAGAGTATCAGGTACCAAAATTTTACCACAATTTGATTCCAAGGATCAAGCTAGAAATAAATGAGAACGGGGCCGGTAAAATCATTGGATCTTCAGACGATATTTCTTCACGAGATCGTGCCCTTGCTTGGTATGTTTCTTTGCTAGGAGCAACAATGGAAAACTCGCATGAGGAGATTTTAAAAATTGCTGATGATGTTCTGGAAATAACCGAATACATAATGGACGAATGCACTGGAAGTGCTGCTCTTGTATTTGGCCCCAATTTGCTAACTTCAATTTTATCGACCTTGACAAAATCATCCATGACCGAAAAGCTTTTGCTACCAGTCCACCTTCTTGATAAAGTTGACGAGTCATATTGGGGTGCATTTCAGTTTGACTACAATAAGAAATATGTAGACGACAAAGACTTCATGAAATTCAAATGGTTCGTGCCCACAGAAGAAACCGTTGAATTTGCTGTCAAAGTTTTCGAAATTCACGTGCAGAAAGCGTTGAAGAACCTAGAAGAGCTGAAAGAAACTCATCAAACAACCGTTTTCCAAAATGAGTTTCGCAGAAATGTTTCTTACATCCAATGGGCCCTCTTTGGCCTTGCGGAGCTGTTTGACCCTGCTTTTAACAATGATTCTGATAAGCTAGAGAATTTCAAAGGAAGAGAAACGCCCATTGTCGTTAGCAGAAATGAAACTCCAGTTAGCAACTCGCAAAGTGATCTAAATTTCAAAGAAGATGACCCTAGTGCTGAGATTTTCGAAAATGTACCCATAAGTTCTTACAAAGAGGGAAGCAAAGACGCCGACGAAGATGACGAAACTTCCGACTATGGTGAGCTTTCTAAGGAAAACTCTGTCACACCAGAGAATGAAGCTTTTTCAGCAGCCACCTCTTCAGGTACTTGCCCATCATTGACATCCAGAGATAGCAAACTCTATAGATGCAATTACTATTTTGGAGATTCCAAATTCACAAAAGAAAGCAGTCATTTGTATCAAAAGATTCATGAATTAAGGTTATCCATTGGTGAATCGCTACATGAAATTTGCAACTTTTTGATGAAAAATCATGAAGCTGATGTAGCAGCTTTCAAATCACTTTCAGGTCTGTTTGCAGTTTACATTTGTGATGTAGGAGTTGACACCTATATCCAAACAGGTAAAACAAAGGACTCATATCGATTTTTAACTTCGTTGTATAAATTACCAAGGCTTAGAAAACCGTATTCCAGACCAATAATTGGAGAGAGAATTGAACTATTTCATCAACAAAGATTAACGATATTTGGTGGTACTAGAATAGTCAGTTCCACAGAAAAGCAGTTGGTTCACGATTTGGTACGTCTTTCCATGAGCATATACACTGATATTGGACATATGGCACAGAATCGTCTTTTATTAGTGAACAAGAAGCTGATAGGAACATTGGGTACTATCGTTTCAGGACTAAATATTGTAAGCAAGGCACTAGATGACAATGATGACTTGAAAATTGAGAGGTCTCTTTCATTTTTTTACCTAAAAGGAGTTCGAAACAAGATTCAATCGAACTACGTTGAACTGGCTCGCTATGTCAAAATATTGTTACTATGCTTGAAGCAAAATAATTCTATTATTCATGATAAAGCGACACACCTTTTTAAGGCTGTTGTGTCGGCATGGAGTTTACCACCGTCCGTATGCAATTTGGACTTTGAATTGATCAATAGTATCAAACCTCCTTCGAATCTTTTTTTTGACAACCAAATCAGACTTCTCAGATCAGCAAAAGAGAGTAAACGCAAAATTAATGCCTTTCACATTCATAAGTTAGAGATGGAACTCTACAAATTATACTGGGAGAATGATAAATCATGGCAAATTCAGTATTTGATTCTAAAGCTACTCATTCAGATCGAAAACGAATATGAACACAAAGATTTCAGTTCCAAAGTTATAGAACTGATTATGAAAAATTGTAGCAATGAACACCCTCTATTGAGTGATCTATGCCTCTGTTCTTCAGTAAGCATTATGAATAAATTTGTGAACCTTTCATTATATGAGCATAATCTTTCGAATATGCATGATGTTGATTATTTGGCTAAAGAGTTCACTCGTGTTACTACGACCCCCAAGAAAGAAAATGGGAATAATTTTATCAATGAATACCTAGAAGAAGTTCATAATCTTGAAAATCCGAAGTATTTCTTTGACAACAAGATTGGAACCAACTCTTTGTTTTGGAGTCAAGATTTGATTGCTATAAAAGGTGACGATCTTATTGTGAATGAGCTAGATCTGACAGCAGAAGAACAAGAATTATTCAAACGTTTAGGCCATAACGTGATAAACAAAGAATGGTTCTACAATATATTTGAAACCATGGTCCAAGGGTTGGAACAAAATCCTAATTTCCGATCTTCTCATGTGTACTTCACAGTTAATGTCATCCAGTTGCTTTTCAACAACTATGTGCCCACTTCAAACTTATGTGTACAAGACATCATTGATCTCATTGACGTGATATATGTTAGGGATGAGAAAGCTACACATGTTTTGGCAATGGAACTGATAATTGGATTGATCTTAGCTTACAAGATTGCCGATCAGAAGTACAAGGACATAGTGTGTGAACAAGTTCTTCAACGCTTCGAGAAGATCATTTGTCATGATTTGTCCCCTGACACGTATCCCGTGTGGAGTATATTATCCTGGTGGCTTCCACAACACTTGGATGTTAGAAGATATCCAAAGATATTTAAGTTCTTTACGGATTTTCAACTTGAAAATACAGATGAACGAAGTAGTTTTGCGACACACTCTCGTTTAGGCCTACTGAAGTACTTTATTAGCAGTTTGGGAAAAAGATATCCATTGAACGAATCTACATTCAACAATCTGATTGGTAATATGGGCAGCTCATTTTCTAAGATTAGGATTCAGGTTTCTCTGATTTTGTCCATGCTTACTTTCAT
The DNA here is from genome assembly GCA_023213015.1 of Komagataella mondaviorum. Lineage (NCBI taxonomy): Eukaryota > Fungi > Ascomycota > Pichiomycetes > Pichiales > Pichiaceae > Komagataella > Komagataella mondaviorum. The sequence continues at coordinate 742,616 of JAKWBA010000005.1, read as the reverse complement.
AGGTATAGCTAGGAACCCAAATTCAAATTTCCAGGAATTTTTGATGGATGTCACAAATGAGGAGGAAAATGCTGAAGCCAGTTTAGAAATCGTTGAACCTTATAAATCAGCTATTGTCTCATGTTTTGAAAGACTGGAATCACTGAGGGAAGCAACAATCGAAATGAGTTCTCAAGACGTGGCCAGAAGCGAATATATCTACGCTTCGAAGACGTTTATTAAGTATATGGACTCGTTATTTTTCACTCAAGAATCTGTTGCCATTCAAGCAAAGTCTATTGTGCCTTATATCCAGTTTCTATTCAAATTGGATGAAAGAAAGGACGTTTGTTATCTCTCACAAATTTCACCAATGCAGTCATATCTACTGTTACCATTTTCGTTGAGTAATGGTAAGCCCTTGCAGCTTGTTCTTCAAAGCTTACTAAAACTTCATGATATTTCAGAGGAGCCTCTTTGGCATCAGATCCTTTCAATATTAGACTTTACCAAGGCCATTTTTTATCTGAAGTATTTGATGTTAGACACTGAACAGCACATGGAGCTGGTAAATTTTGTTGCAAAGTTCTTATTTCATGGAAATTCTGAAGTCCGAACTTCTGCCGCAAAAGTTTTGTCCGGTATGATTCAAACATTGAGTGACAATGAGGTAGAGCATCTCATCTCTAGCAATTTAGTAGATTATCAGAAAAAGCTTGCGACCAACAAGGAAAAATATCTGAAATTGAGGGCAAAGCTGAAACGTTCAAAGTCAGAAAAGTTCAAGAAAGAACTGCCGTTATTATTGAATGAGTTACACGGTTGCACCCTTGCAATTGGTAGCTTCTTGCAAGCCTTCCCCTATGTTTCGCCTATTCCTTCATGGATTCCACAGAGTTTATCGATTCTTGCCAACAATGCTGTAAGTGTTGAAGGTATTGTCGGTAAAACTGCCAAGGATTTATTGAGCACATTTAAGAAAATCAGGCAAGATACATGGCACATTGACAGTAAGTTCTTTGACCAAAATCAACTAGAAGATTTAGAAGGTGTACTTTGGAAGAGTTATTTCATATAAAAGAGTAACTACATAAATTAAATAAAATGAGCTTAATGATACATGGACAGTAAACAGAACCTTCAGCCTGCAATTCAAAAGCTCAAAGTTTCCAACTTCTTTGTCATCTGGGCAGCTCCATCAATAGCAACGTTGCCACCTTCAATAGCCACCTTAGCTCTCGAGGATTCCAAACCCTTCAATAAAATGCAGGCTTTACAGATCTTGTTGGAGGACAAATAGCCACAATTTTCACACTTGTTACCATCTCTGCGCAAGGAAACGGAGCCATCTGATCGCACTTCCACCTCTGCAGCTACATTTCTCTTGACAACGTTGGTACGTTGTTTCTTGGGTTTGAGTTTGAAGTTTTCTCCACTTTGGATAATGTCTATTATACAGGATGGTTTAATGGCTTCTATTGATTTCAGAAGAGTTCTAGCCGTCCCTCTAAACGCCTCTGGAGCGTATGTACATTCTGTGGAAAAGTAATCCAGCTTCTTGTAATGGGCATACAGAACAATTTCTTTTTCATATGTGTACTTGAATGGTTTGGACCTTTTGATAGGAGACCCCGAAGACTGTGTAATAATATTAGTACTCGACTCTAACCTGTTAACATCCCCTCTGAGGAGGTTCATGAGCACTGTTTCTGCCATATCATCCGCATTGTGGCCCGTGACTACATGGGCTATACCCAACCTTGCAGCACCTCTATCCAGGGCCTGTCTTCTCAAAACCCCACAGTACGTGCAACTGCTCCGTATGCCAGCACAGGCCACTATTTCGTCCATAGACCACGCATATAGTTCCTTGTACGATACTATCTCTAACGGCATCTGGTATTGTTCTTTGTTCCTTTTGACAGTTGCAAGACTGTCATCTCTATAGCCAATGATTCCTTCATCAATTGACAGAAGGACTAGTTCCAAGCCGTAGTCATACCTTTCATTCAAAGTTTTTAGGATATGAGCAAGAACTGTGCTGTCCTTACCACCGGATGCTCCTATGGCAACCCTTTCTCCCTTGTAAAAGAGATTTGCGCTGATAATGGTGTTGTGGATCTCCGTCTCAAAGACGTTGTAGAAGCACTCCTTGCACAGCTTTTGAAGAGTTTTCGGTCTCTTCATGACCGCTTTACGGCTGTGACATAAATGACAGGCCGTCTTTGGATTGAAAACCATTAGTGAGTAGAAATAACGATTTAGACCAAGATATAATGAATGCTAGAAGATCAGAGATAAAAAAAATATTTCAGCACGTTCGCTAGATAGAGACCGACTGGGGGACAACATGAGCGGATCCAACGTCCACCTTGTGACCTTTCTTAGGAAAAAATCCCACTACTCACTAATCAATAGGTTCATATAGCACTTCAGCTTGCAAGCTAGACAAGAGCGAGTTCAAATGGCTGTTTCCTTTTAACTTTTCACTCTGACCAGTGGTCTATCAACTTACATAAGCGGACTAAAGTTTACGCAGCACTTATTCTCACTCGAGGTAAGCAAATTTTTTTCTTTTCCACCAGCCAAATCATTAAACACAGAGATGTCCCGTTTCTTTGCGTCAGGTTATTCAGACTCGGATCTATCGTCATCAGACGAAGAGCTGTTGTCGACTTCCGAGGAGGAGCTCATCAATTCCAGTGCTGATGAGCAAGAGGCAGAGCAGGAAGAGGATGACAGTAGTGATTCAGTGTTCGCCACAGAAGAAGAGTCTGACGACTCCAGTGACGACGATTATGGAGCAAGGGCTCGTGGGCCTTCTTATTTCCTGAAGAGCTCTTTTGCTAAGAACAATTATAGCGATGAAGACAGTGACAGCGAAGGAGAAGGAAAGAAAGTGGTCAAGAGTGCAAAGGATAAACTTTTGGATGAAATGAGAAGCCTCGTAGACAAGATCGAAATCAGAAGAGATGTCAAGGAATGGATCGGACTTTTAGCCGAGTTTGACAAGTTGAATAAGCTGCTGATCAAGGCTCGTCAACAGAACTTAGGTATTCCTAGACTGTACATCAGTATGATTGCAGAGTTGGACAGCACAATTTCTGAAATTCCCAACGAGGAGATCAAAGCTTTGAAGGCTGACAGTTCCAGAGCTTTCAACACAACTAAGCAAAGAACCAGAAAGTTTGTTAAAGAACACGCTGCGGAAATTGAGCAGTACAGAGCTAACCCTGAAGCATTTGAGAACGAGTTGGACGAACAATCAGAAGAAAATAAGGCTAAACCTTCCAAGGCTCTCATCGACGAGCTTATTACTTCTTTGAGAACTATTCAAGAGACACGTGGTAAAAAGAATGTGGATAGAGACGAACAAATCGCCACATTGGAAGAGCTGGTCCAAGATGCAGAGGGGAATGATTTCCATTCCATTTTGGTATATCTGATGTTGATTCCACTGAGATTTGAAAGCTCGTCACTGGTACAGTCTATGCCAATTGACCAATGGACGAAGGCCAAGAATGAAATAATTACTCTGTTGAAAATTTTGGAAAGAGTCCGCGGTGAGTACGTTGTCACAGAGTTGGCTTCGGCTACAGATGAACTGGGTCAGGAACCAGAAGCTGACAAGAATGGTGTGAAATATATCTTGGGTTCTGTGACAGCTTTAGTTGAAAGATTGGACGATGAATTGACCAAATCTTTGCAATCGACAGATCCACATGCCACGGAATACGTTGAGAGATTAAAGGACCAGTCAACTGTCTACCAGCTGCTCCTTGCCAACCAATTGTACTTGGAATCCATAATTGAGCCTGCTGCCTACTCGCAGAAGGAGGGCGAACAGTTGGCTAGAGTCGTATTAAAGAGACTAGAAAACCTTTATTACAAACCCACTAAACTGATCATTATCAGTGAGAAGGTTGGATGGTCCCAGCTGACAAACAAACAATCGCTGATCTACCCCAAATTCGAAGACTCCAACGATGAGCTAGAGTACTGCAATGGACTGATAAACAATTTGTCATCTCTGCTATACAAACAAACAAACTCCATTTTCAGGAAAAAAGCCATGTTATGTCAAATCTATTACTATTCATTCAATGACCAGTATTACAAGGCAAGAGATATGTTCTTAATGTCCCATTTACAATCCACCATTCACACCTCCGATATTCCACTGCAAGTACTTTTCAACAGAGCTTTGGTGCAACTGGGATTATGTGCTTTCAGAGCAGGTTTGCTAACCGAGAGTCAGCAAATTCTGCAAGAGATCTGCACTTCTCAAAAACAGAAGGAACTTCTTGGCCAAGGATCTAACCAAAGACAACAGCCCGCCTCGCAGGTTGACAAACAGAGATTGGTTCCCTTCCACATGCACATTAATTTGGAGCTTCTAGACTGTGTGTACCTTACGGCATCTCTTTTGTTGGAGATTCCTCAAATTATTCAGCAAAATTCTGGTAGAAAGCTATCGAACAAACAGCAAGCTACGAAATCTTTCAGACGTACGCTAGACTATTACAACAGACAAGTTTTCATTGGACCTCCAGAGTCTACCAAGGATTACATCATGAGAGCCGCTGCTTCCCTGCAGGCTGGAAAATGGGAACAGGCAATCAACTTCATTTCATCTATTACGATCTGGAGCCTTTTCAACAATGCCACAGGAATCAAGGAGATGTTGTACGAGAAGTTTCAGACCGAAGGTCTGAGAAGCTATATCTTTGCCAACATATTCTTCTATGAGAAGCTATCGGTCAAGCAACTTGCTACTTTATTCAAACTTCCTGAGTCTAAGGTTCTTGCTGTTGTATCCAAGATGATCTACAACGACGAGATCAGTGCATCTTTGGACCAATTCAACCAGTCAATTGATCTTTCCAAGGACTACGAATTGTCCAAACTCCATGAGCTTGCGCTCACATTGTCTGAGAGATGTCAACAGATGGCCGAACGAAACGAGAGACTTGCCTCTGGTGGACATCAAAGCCAGTCTTCCAATGTCAAAGACCAAAAGAAGATCTATAGTAAATAGAGGTATAGTAGTTCAGGAAAGAAAATATCTGAAGTTTATCCAATGCCTTCATTTTGCGAAATAGGCAATCGTGCATACAGATTCCTAAACTGGTAACTGTTCCTGACATGCATGTTGCACCCTTCAGCCCTTTAGCGAACTATCTTTGGAAATCTAAGTTCTGCCTGCTTCTACAGCTCTCTGTTGAACTTTTGGTACAACGTCGTCCTTTCACGCCACAGCGCCCTTTCACTCTTCAGTTGGAGACTTCTAACTATAAACTCGAATATGAGGTCGTTTATGAGATCGCACAAGAGGGACTCTTCGCTCGGGAGTGGGAGTGACTCCGGACTGGCTCCACCTCAAATACCGAGCAGGTACACCGAACTCCATGGAGAATTTCTGCCCAAGTCGCCTGGTACCGCCCCGTCTTCGCCGTCATCCATCACAACAGAGAAAAAGAGCAAGAACCCCATCAAAGTTTTCCTGAAGCACAAGAGATCCTCTTCTAATATCTCTCCAGTTTCTCCAACTCTTAAGATAACCACCAATGAAAGCCCACACGGCCTGCCATTGTTGGGGAACAAATTGAGTAAATTGAACAAACAGAATAGCTCTCCTGAGATCCCCCGACTAAAGGCGTCCATGAGTTCAGATAACATCCGGCCAACCATAGTTGGCACTCGAACGTACGACTGGGGAAGTAAACCAGGCACTTCCAAGAAGAACGAGATTAAACCTGAAATTGTTGATAGGATTAATAATGACTTTTCAAGGTCGAGCCATGATTTGATAGAGAATCCATTTGGGTCACGCTATAAGAGTGTGGGGACGATTGCTGCAGGACCAGCAGTTACGAATCCTGCCCTCTCTATGCAAGAAGCCATTTCGAATGATTCGCAGTTCTCCTTCGACAGAAGTTCACCTTCCATTTATTCATCTCAAAAAGAACCGGATAAGCAGCCAAAGCCTCCGTTAAACTTGAAAGTTAACTTATTCAAGGATGATCCAGAGCAGGACATTGACCCTATCACTCCAATAGACCAACAAATTTCGTCGGAATTCTACGATCAACCCAAGCATGACGAAGATCTTCCTAGCGATTCATCGTCCGTTTCTGACTTCTCCTTTGAAGAGAATTGGAAAAGCTGTAGGAACACTTCTATTCGGTACTATAAAAGCAAAGCACAGTTACAAGTAGAGGAAGATAAGATAAAATCCAAATATCAGGCTCAATTACAAGAGAATTTCCTGGGATCCGAATTCAACATGGAAGACTTCCAGGAGGACTTTAATTACGATGATGACGAGTTGGGGGATGATACTGACGAGTTGTTCAATAGGGATCTATTTGAAGATGAGGATGAAGGTGACAATGTACCTGAGTATCAGGATAACTTCAAAGATAAATGGGAAGAGATCAATACTAGTAAAGCCAACATTGATCCGCCTATATCACCTGGCTCTTCAAAGGACTCACCGGTACATCAACAACATACCATGGATTTGTTTGGTTATCTAGATAAAGCTGAAGCTCAAGCAGGCGTAGTAAAGTCAGAGAAAAAGCAAGAAGCTGCCAGCCAAAAAGCCACAGACAACGATATAAAGGAGGATGTTCCATACGATGGAACAGATAACTTCAACGGAAACCATGAAACACGTACGAACGGTTCCGCTAAAGGACTTTTCGACTATTTGCAAAATGCTGAAGCTAAGCAATCCCAAGAACAACTGCAAACCCAACCAACAGCACCGTCTCCATCTCCAGTAATAACACAGCCAACGGATAAGATCTTATCGTTTTTAACGAAAGCAGAGAATAGAAAGGAGGATGAATCAACTCAGAAAGAGGACCAGCCACCCGCAGTTACTATCAAGCCAAACACATTTTTATATCCCTCTAAAAGTATCAAGTATCATCAATTAAGTACTACAGAAGATACTAGTTTCACGAGCCGATATTCCTGGTTCCCAGATGATGACAAATCTAAAGGTACAACTCTATCTGGTCAATTTCCAGTAACATTAGCCTCAGAAGAGTTGTATTTGGATGAAGTTAATAGAATTCCGGAGGACATTAACGTGTCGGAGTGCCGCAGAAGTAGGTCATTTCAAGAGGTACAGTCGTCAAGTGAGTTTGATGTTAAAGAATGTGAAGGATTTCGAAGATTTAAATCGATGATCCATAAGCCAAATAAGAGAAACGGAGTCCCCATTCTTGGATCTGTAAAACCCAGATCTAATCGGTTCGAACAGAATAACAAGACTGTGACTCTTTTCCACCACCAAGCTCCAACATTGCAAACCATTCATAGTCTGAGTTCCGATTCATCATCTTCTTCTCGAGAGTCGGATGATTCATTCAAAAACATACTGGTAACTCCAGTTGAATTTAATAAGCCACCCTGGTTCAAGAACCACCCGGATTCTCCATTAACTACCATTAGTGAGGGCTCTTATGACGGTACCCAGTCTCCGTTGGAAACACAAATTAGCAAATTTTAGGTTCAATAGCATACTAGGTGACAATAATTGAAGCATTAATTATTATTTTTCTTGACGTTTCCACGCGTGAAAATTTGTGTTGGCAGCTTCAAAGCTGAAGTCTTCATTTTTTTTGATTACAGGAGGATCATATTGTTTTTGATAAGGAGTTCTAATCTTGGTTGTTTTTAAGACAGTAGAGTCGACTTTGTCTTTGGGGAAAAACAAGTACGGTGAATTGAACCGGGGTTTGTAGTCGTTATCTTTCAGCGTATTTCCAAGCGCATCAAGATCTTCTGTTAGGAGATGGATCTCGCTATCTTCATCTTCTAATTGATCCTCTAATTCATGGCTCGGAATGGCAGTTTCGTTTATGCTTGTAATTATAGATGTATCCGTATCATCGTCCAAGCAGTGGTAAGTTGCCGACTGATACATTAGATCTGTGTCGGAACGGAGGTCAGTATACGTGACCTGATTTAACCCGCTCACTGTTCTATTTTGTAGAATATTACTCTCATCTCCGGGAACAAAACTTAAATCTGATCTGGCGCTGGCATTAGAGACACTTCTTATCGTGGGTTTATTTGAGAAGTTTCGACCACCATTATAATACAATGAATAAATACGATTTAGCTCGTGGTCTGAGATGCTGGAGTCTGCTCTTGCGAGAGAGCTTGGATCATCATCAACCAAAACAACATCCACAACTTTACCATTTGCGATTCTTCTTCTGATGATCGACCCATTTGTGTTAAGCGATGGGCTGCTAACTAACGAAATAGTATCATCCTTTCCTGACAGATCTATCAGGATATTCAAATTTTCATCAGTCTTCCTGGGTTCTACTGTGTAGTTGGCATTCCCTATATCGGATGGGTCGGTACGAGAAGCGTCCTCGTAGTGATCACTTCTTCCCTGAAATATATCATCTCTAAGAGATTGACGCGACTCAATATCTGATTTTGAAGGAGACTTTGAGTGGGTCATTGAGCTGTTGTGGGAACGAATAGTCTTTAAAGTGAGACTAGAATCGTCGATGTTTCTAGAAGAATATGTTTCTGCATCTTTCAGTTCAAAAGAAGAATTCCTGTCATCATCACTTGTGAAAATGTTGTTTCTCAAAGATATTCTATCACTTTGACTGAGTTGAGTTTGATGACCAGAGCGAGAAGGAGTATCATTCGTAGCTTTATGATCGCCTGTGGTGATATTCCCATGGGAGGGCGTTCTAGAATGCGTCGACTGGGAACTGTCTAGCATAGTCTGTTTCCTCAAGGGAGAAGGGTCTCGGACAGCAGTTTTATGCCCTGGATGCAAATAATCAACTTTCGACAACAGAGGTGACTTGGGAAGTGGTTTTTCTGAGGACGGGTCTGGAGACATGCTGGGAGACAGGGCTGGGGTTACAGACTCGACAGCCTGGTATCCGTCACCCGTTAAAATGAAAGTGTCAGATTGTCGTTTCCGATTTTGCTTACTCAGTTTCTCCGGGAACTTTATCTCCAAGGGAACAGGTAACTGATACTTATCAGATAAGTTAACATCATCGGGTCTGACATATACGTCCAATTTCTTCTTCGGGGAAGGGCCCAAACCTGCACTGAAAATGGACGAGTCCCTGCTCTGCACACTTTTTGACGGAGAGGAAGTTCTACTTAAAGGTGGATACACAACTTTCCGTCCCCTTTTTTCCTGTGATGTGGAGCTAGTTCCGGAGACATTTGATTTCACTGTGGAGGGTAATGAGGGCAATTGAGAGCTGATACTTAGTAAATCATCCGGAATGTCTTGTAGTTCCACAATCATGTGACCAGAAGATTTGGGGTCAAAGTTTGTAGAGGGGGAGGTGAAACAATAATTTGGGTCTGGATAACGATCTAGATGAGAATGCTGTGTGATATGTCTTATTTGGGAGATGTGTAAACAAGTTCGCGAAAATAGAAGGTGGGCTTCGGAGGAAATGTCTAGGCGGAGGCGAAGCCACTTTTCAAGGGGACGAGGCTAAGCCCAACAACGTCTGGACTATAGATGATCAGTAAATGATTACCTAAACTGGTAAAGAGTGCACCATTACGTTGGATAGTATCCTTGACGTAGATCTTTCCAGGGTTCACCATTTCTGTGGACACAATATCTCCTTCGGAAGCTTGGGTCACTCCGATTTGAAGAATGAACACTTCTGGTGCTCTGTAGCTTTGTAAAGGCGGAATTCTTCTGCGTTCTGCACCATTCTTCTTCGGTTCGGTAAAAGAAACTGATTTACTCTTCTTGGGTCTCAATCCAGTAAGCGTTAAGCCCTGGATACGTATTTTTCACAGCCAATCTGACAAATTTGGGCTTTCCTGAAAATTCCTACTGAACCTGGGAGTATCTAATCATGAAAATTGAACTAAATATCCAAATCCCTTTCAAAGGGCAATTATTATACATAAACTATCGACAATTTCATTCCGTCAGGCGGAGACCTCATATTGGTTCCTGTTTCATCAGTGGCTCCAAATTGGAAGTACCTGCTTCGGATTTATCAGCCCTTAGTTGTGCTTTACGACGAAGTCTCTCTAATTCTTGTGAGTCCCTCTGAGCACCTTTCTCCACAACTAGGTTGCGTAATAGTCTATTTTCCATCTCAAGTCTTTGGATTTTTAGTTCCAGCTTCTCTGCGTTCTCGGTTAGCTCCTTTATGTTGCGCTCCATTGCTTGCTCTTTCATCTTCTTCTTTATACGGAAGCGGGCAGAAGCAGCAGTGTTCCTTCTTCTTTTATCGTCATCAGCCATATATTTATTCTCGGGTGCCTGTGCAGTCCCAATGGAAGACTTTCGACGTCCCTGCTGTACTGAGGACGGATCAATACTGGTAGAGCTCACAGAACTGAGTGACGCAACGGAGTCTGTCTGATTTCGAAAACTCTGTTGACCGGCCGGCTCAGCCCTTTGAACTTGACCGTAAGGTGACATAGGGCTAGTGCCGGTAGCTGTGTCTCTGTTAGAAGGCCTATTCGAGCCAGAGTTGTAGTTGAACAAGTCGTTCAGGCTCAAGATGGTACTTTCGTTGAGGCTCGGGTTTACAGAATGCAGATAGTTCGCTTGCTGACGTTGTTGCTGTGGTTGGGGTAAGTGCTGGTATTGCGCTACCAAAGTGGCCAGGGTATCAATCTGAGTTTGACTAAGACCAGCTGCCACCAGAGAGGACATAGCACCAGGGGGTACAACAGCCTTTGGAAGACCGGATAAGTCTGTGCCAGACTGTTTTCTTCCATGGCGTTGGTCGTGTTTTTGGAGGTTTAACGGCGAAGGGGTGTTATTTCCCATCGTGGAAGCCGTAGCTGGATCATTAAGGACATCGTTGTTATCGTTCTTAGGTTTATCTTCATCCGGGAAGATAAACGAATCATCAGCAAAGGCGGCTAGCTCCGCCGAGAGTTGATCATCAAAGTTAGTGGGATCGACATCTGGGATGTTAAGATGATCGATGTATACCAACTGCTCCAACAGAGCAGCTGAGGTCTCGGTATTGTCTTGATCCTGGCTAGTCCCATTAAGGAGGTTTGTGTCCACCATGTTGTCTCTGTTGAACGACATTGTAGGGCCTTGCTCTTATTATATCTGGCAAATCTCGAGTTGAAGCCACAGGCCAAATGAATCTTGAGTAAATTGGAGTTCTTGGAAAAGAGGGAACTCAAAGGTTTAGAAGTACAGCTTGAACAAACTTGTGTACCGTACAAACTGGGATTGAAGGTGACAGTATCAGTGGTAAGGGGTTGTGTATTGGTTACTTCGGGAGTCCTAGTTGCAGTTGCTTAAGTGTTAGAGCTCAGCAACTTTGTGTCTTGCCTTGGCTATGGGGATGGGTATTTTCACTGGATATTTGGATATTACCTAATCATAATAATTTTATGTGGCTTCGCAATTTCACGTGACATGGCACAATAAAAAGTCTTAGCGGCTGTAATTAGAGAAGATAAGAGAGGTTTAGAGATGTTTTGAAAGTCGTGGATGAGCACGGCCCATATTGATTACATCAGCTTTTTTTTTCATGTCATACAGTCTCCTCGTGCACGATTCCTTCTTAGATCCCCCTTCAAAACCCAAGCTTCTCCCGCCAGCCTCTCCCACTAGCTCTTCCCCACGATTGCCCACTATAGAAATGAAAAAAAAATCAAAAAAAATTTCCTCTACAACTAACCCTGTCAATCTAAAACTACCCAAATTCATACTTTAACGCAAAATGTCTACCATTCTGGTTGTTGGTAACGGAGGCAGAGAAAACGCTCTGATCTGGAAACTTGTCCAGTCTCCAAAAGTTGCCAAAGTTTATGTCGCTCCCGGAAACGGTGGTACTCATACACTTGACAAAGTTACCAATGTCAATATCGGCTCTTCCAAAGAAAACTTCCCTCAGTTGGTTCAGTTTGCTCAGGAGAACAATGTCGATCTTGTAGTACCAGGCCCAGAACAACCTCTGGTAGACGGAATCTCCTCTTGGTTCTCCAAGATTGGTGTTCCTGTGTTTGGCCCAAGTGAAAAGGCCGCCTTGATGGAGGGCTCCAAGACCTTCAGCAAGAACTTCATGACCAAACACGGAATTCCAACAGCAAAGTTTGCCAACTTCACCAACTTCGACGATGCTAAGCGTTACATTGATGAAAACGACCATCGTTTAGTTATCAAGGCTTCAGGTATTGCTGCTGGAAAAGGTGTGTTAATTCCTACCAACAAAGAGGAGGCCCATGCTGCCATTAAAGAAATAATGGTCGACAGAAATTTTGGTGACGCTGGTGATGAGGTTGTCATTGAGGAGTTTCTGGACGGTGACGAGCTGTCTATTCTGTGTATTTCAGATGGTTACTCATTTGTCGACCTTCCTCCAGCCCAAGACCATAAGAGAATCGGAAATGGTGACACTGGCCTCAACACAGGAGGTATGGGAGCTTATGCTCCTGCTCCAGTTGGAACACCTGCTTTACTGAGCAAGATCAGAGAGACAATCTTGAAGCCCACCATTGATGGAATGAGAAAAGATGGTTTCCCCATGGTTGGATGTCTCTTTGTTGGAATCATGGTGACTCCTAACGGAGAGCCTCAGGTGTTAGAGTACAATGTCAGATTTGGAGATCCTGAAACCCAAACAGTTCTACCATTGTTGGAGACTGACTTGTTCGAACTGATGCAAGCCACTGTAGAGCACCGTTTGGATTCCATAGATGTGAAGATTTCCTCAAAATTCTCCACCACGGTTGTCATGTCTGCTGAAGGTTACCCCAACTCTTATCGTAAGGGTGATGTTATCACTGTGGATGCACTGCCTCAGGATACATTTATATTCCATGCTGGTACCTCTATCAAGGATGGCCAAGTAGTTACCAGTGGAGGCCGTGTAATTGCGGCCACATCCATTGCAGACACCCTTGAAACTGCAGTAAAACAAGCCTACATTGGTGTCTCCAAAGTTCACTTCCAGGGAAAGTACAACAGAACGGATATTGCTCATCGTGCATTCAGAGATGCTGGTAAACAAAAAATCTCCATCACGTATGCCGACTCTGGTGTTTCAGTTGACAACGGAAATGCTCTTGTCAATAACATCAAGAAATTAGTGAAATCTACAGCTAGAACTGGAGCCGACTCCGAGATTGGTGGCTTTGGAGGTCTTTTTGACCTTGCTAAAGCTGGTTATACCGATGTGGACAATATGTTACTCGTTGCTGCCACTGACGGTGTTGGAACTAAGTTGAGAACTGCACAAATTATGGATATCCACAACACTGTTGGTATTGACTTGGTAGCCATGAACGTCAACGATTTGGTGGTGCAAGGTGCAGAGTCATTGATTTTCCTAGACTACTTTGCTACTAGTAAATTGGATATTCAAATTGCTGCTCAATTTGTGGAAGGTGTTGCTAACGGTTGTAAGCAGGCCGGTTGTGCTTTGGTAGGTGGTGAAACTTCTGAGATGCCTGGAATGTACGATCCCGGCCATTATGATACCAATGGAACTGCTGTAGGAGCCGTCTGGAAAGATCAGATGCTTCCAAAAACAGAGCTAATGGCTGAGGGAGATATCGTTTTAGGATTGGGCTCGGACGGTGTTCATTCGAATGGATTTTCCCTCATCAGAAAGATCTTGGAAGAGACAGGATTCAAATACACTGATAAGGCTCCTTGGAATCTTTCGAAAACCATTGGAGAGGAATTATTGATCCCAACTAGGATCTACGTCAAACAGTTGCTACCAAGCATACAGCAGAAACTTATCCTGGCTCTGGCTCATATTACTGGAGGAGGTATCATCGAGAATATCCCTAGAGCTCTTCCAGATCACCTTCAGGCCGAGTTGGACATTACCAAGTGGGAGATTCCTGAAATATTCAAATGGTTCGGGCGTACTGGTGGTATTCCAGTCTCGGATATTTTAAAGACCTTGAATATGGGTATCGGTATGATCGCTGTTGTCAAACCTGATCAAGTGGAGAAGACCATTGCCAACTTGGAGGCTGCCGGAGAGAAAGTATTTACAATCGGATCTCTGCGCCCTAGAAGGGAGGGTGAATCCGGATGTAATGTCATCAACGCTGAAAACTTGTACTAAAAATTTTGTTTTGTAAGTTATGTAAAGATTTGTTCATTCATAGAGTTATTCAATAAGTACTCCATTAATTGATATGTCACTAGAGTGATGCTACCACTACTGCTAACCTTGACCAATCTTGGTAACCAGCCAGCCCAAAACTTTGAAATTCCCTCTTTGTAGCTGGTACGAACCACACAGGTCATCCAGTCTCTATACACCTGCTTTGCGTCTTTGGATTGCATCCTTGTCTTCACAACATCGATAGGCTGCGTTATGGCAACCACGGACAGGGCAGACAACATACCGACACCCAGCATTGTCACATCTGAGATATCTGTTGAGTTTGGAGAAATCCCCTGCTTGATAAAATTGTACGAGGAAAACCAAACCATTGAGTTCGCCATTTGCCTAAATACTGTCAAACCAGAGCCTTGTAAAAAACCCCTTATGCCATTAGTTCTGTATATTTCTCTGATTGCCAGAGTAAATGTAGTACTAGGGCCTTTAAGAAAAGTCGGCTGGGTTGCTGTGGGAGACTTTGTAGTTTTTACAACTTTCGTTTCACTTTTCCGGCTATTTACTACTCTCGTGGGTTCTTTTAAAGGCACGTTACTTTTTTCCAGCTGGAGAGTGTTTTGAATAATGGTAGTCTTGATATTTTCAAATGGGATCACCCATAATGTCTCTATGGCCCCAGTCATTAGACCAGCTACGACGACCCTTGGAGCTGTTGTCTTTCCGTTTTCGTTGGCCATGAACTTTGAAGCCGAGTTGAAAATGAAGAACCTGCTACTGGCCTTCAAAGTATTTCCCACCATCAAGGCCTTACAGCCTTTGAAATAGGAGGATGCAGATTTTAAGGTGTAGTTGAACCCGCTCCCAACATGCAATTGAGAACCCGTTTTGACAAACTCAAAGGGATAAGTGAGGGCAGTTTGGGCGCAGGCAGCAGCAGAGCCTGCAATCATGGCAGTTAGAAGATTGGACTCTGGTACATTGTCTGGGGGAACATAATCCATGTTTGTGAAGGGCAACTAAGAATCAATCTTCAAAGCACTTGGAAGGCTCCTCCTACTATAGCTCGCCATGCATGCCGTCGCGACAACCTTCTAGGGCCGACGCAGTGCCACGATCTAGCCCTCATTCTCAAGGTTTCGGAATTCAACTCCACTACTCAAACATTACCCCAACAGCTTCAGAAAAATGGGGTTTCTAGACAACGTCCAAGAGTCCTTTAAAAGCGTGTTATATTCACTCACTACAAACGATCACTATGCGGAGTATTCCAGCAGACACACAGAACACAACAAGTCCTCTACCAACTTGAGAAGCAGCGTCAACAATAGTAGCACCTCTCTGGTTGATTCACAACGTTCTTCCATTGCCTATCGCCCTGGCTTGAGAAGCCAAGTTACCAACAGCAACATTCGCCTGCAGGATTATGTTGAAGGACAACCCCCTCTTCCACCAGTTGCAGAGATCTGGGAGAGGCTTGACAATTGGCTGGAAAGAGAGTATCCAGAACTGGGCGAGAACCTGGATGGAGGCGCAACCAGCAGTGATTTGAACCAATTTGAGCATGACATGGACGTTAATCTGCCTCTTGATGTTCGGGAAAGTTACCAGATTCACGACGGTCAATTTTCTAATGCTAAACGCGTTGGGCTGGTTTTTGGGCTTACCCTTCTCTCTCTGGACCGTATCAACGAAGAATCGATTATATGGAGAAATGTCGCCAAGAAAGTCGACACTTTGAAGGACAGGGGGTTCATCAACAGGCAAAGTAGTGTTCCAGCCGGTGCAGTGCAATCTGTGTATTCGCACGATCACTGGATCCCGGTTGCCAAGGACTTTGCTGGTAACAACATTGCCATTGATTTAGCTCCTGGACCGAACGGAAAATGGGGGCAAATTATACTGTTCGGAAGAGATTTCGATACCAAATACGTGATTGCCCAATCCTGGACCGAGTTTCTGCTTTCATTTGTTGAGGATCTGGAAGAGGGAAAGTTCCTGATTGACGAGATCGACGAATCATTGATGTTTTACGAAAAGGGACGCACTGTGGAGTACCTGAGGGTACTTGTTTACAGAGCATCGGCTAAGGATAGAAAAGCTAGACAAGAACAAAAGAAGAAGGAAACTTTCATGTCGGCGGGAATGCGGTCTATTGAGTCGATTGTTGAAGTTCCAACTCAGGTGGTTGAAAAAGCTGAATCGTCTGAGGCAAAGGTACAATCCATTGACAGAACTGAGACTGACTCGAATGCTGAAACTAAAAAGGCCGACCCCACGTCCACAGATGTCGAACCAGTTGAACCAATAACAGCGACAAAGACAGAGGAAATAGATGAACCAGCACATACTACAACTGCTCCAGAGCCAGAGCCAGAGGCTGAGCCAGAGGTCGAGTCAGTGTCCAAAACTACAGAAACATCTACCCCGGGGGAAACAACACCGGTCGAGAAGGAGTCCGCTTCAGAAGTAGACCAAACGTCCAAAGACCCCGAGTCTCTCAAAGATATCCCTCTCTCATAGTTATTAAATCATAAATATTTATCAAAAGAAGATTTCACCAACCCTCTGGGACTATTTTCCCCGTCCAGCCAGCATCGCGATACTAGTATTTCTCCTTGCACTCTCATGGTTGATAGGAACACAGAATGGAACAGATTGACAACAACAGCATATACGAGAAAGGCAAGTAACTTCTCCTTCAAATATTGACAACAATCAGCTAACGACTGCAGGACTTACCGAACTGGAGAAGAAGGGCTTGGTTGAGATAAGTAACCTGGCTTGGTGGTCAGTATCTTCCCACAAACACAACTACGGTCTTAAGGAATTGCGAGAAGACAACCCCGACACGTACTGGCAATCGGATGGTAATCTGCCCCATAGTCTCAAGCTCCACTTTTCCAAGAAGGTTGCCGTAGAAAGAATCAGTCTTTTCACCAATTATCAGTTGGACGAGAGCTACTCCCCTCAGGTGATCTCCGTCTATTCAGGCAACGGAGAGCATGATTTGATCAAGGTGGCGACATGTGAGCTAGTTGAGCCCATTGGATGGTCTCATATCATATTCAACGGCGTCAGGGAAGATGGCATCCTCAACACTTTCTTCATAAAGCTCTCGTTTGAGTCAAACCATCAATCGGGCAAAGACACCCACATTAGAAGCCTGAAGTTGTTCAGTCCACGGAACATAGTCAACAAAAGCGACAGCACGGACCTTATAAGCTGCGAAGTCAAACCCACGAGCATTAGACTGATCTCCGAGAGTGTTATACGGTAGAGCTGGTCCGTCCCTCATCCTATGGCCTTTCCATAGTAGTTCATTACATAATCATATCTACACTATCTCGAATTTTCATTTCTTCAAGAGGGAAAACCTCAAGTTACGTTTATCCGTCATAAACAAGCGCATCAAATGTCTGATATAGCGTCGATCTTGGAGAAATCGCTTCACCATGAATTTGCCAAAGAATCGGAAGCTCAGCTGGCAGCACTGGAAAGCCACGAGGGCTTTGCCACAGAGGTGCTTCGGGTTGTCAGCAACGAAGGATACCCTATGAATATTCGACTGAGTGGAGCAGTCTTCTTCAAGAACTTTATTCGAAGAAGATGGCTGGACGAGGACGGCAACTACAAGGTCCCGGAAGCTGATGTCAAGATGATCAAAAAGGAAGTTATTGGTCTAATGATCCAATTGCCTGCATCGTTGCAGGCCCAGATCGGAGAGGCTGTCAGCATCATCGCAGACAGTGAATTCCCAGAAAGGTGGCCCGAATTGATCGACGAACTGGTACTCAGAATAGGTGAAGATATGCGCGTGAATAGAGGTGTCTTGGTAGTGGCTCACTCTATCTTCAAAAGATGGCGTCCTTTGTTTCGATCTGATGAATTGTTTTTGGAGATCAAGCTGGTTCTGGACAAGTTTAGTGTGCCATTTTTGAATCTGTTCAAACATGTGGACGAGCTTGTGGATCAAAATATGAATTCAAAGGAACATTTGGAGGTTTTACTTGACGTTTTGTTGTTGCTAGTCAAAATTTACTATGATCTGAACTGCCAAGATATTCCCGAGTTCTTTGAAGATAACTTGGCCGTCGGAATGTCCCTCATGCACAAATACCTACTGTTTAATCCTCCTATACTAAAAGATGATGAAGAAGAAGACCAAGCTGATCTTCTCACCAAGGTGAAGACCGCTATCTGTGAATTGATTCAACTCTACACAATACGATATGAGGATGTCTTTGGAAAGTTGATTCCCGATTTCATGAAATGTTCGTGGGATTTACTTATTGAAACGGATAACAAACCAAAGAATGATCTTCTTGTTTCTAAGGCACTTACTTTCATGAGCTCGACGGCAAGAATCCCTGCTCAAGCTGCGTTCTACCAGAACGAGGAGCATCTAAACAAGATTATCACCGCTATTATAATCCCTAACATCCGCATACGTCAATCTGATGAAGAACTATTTGAGGATGATCCTATTGAATTCATTAGATTAGATTTAGAAGGTGCCGATTCTGAGTCACGTAAAAAATCTGCTTTGGAGCTACTCAAAGAACTAAAAGAACAAAATCAATCAAGTGTGACATCAATTGGAATGAAATATGTAAATCAGTACCTT
Source organism: Komagataella mondaviorum (assembly GCA_023213015.1). Classification (NCBI taxonomy): domain Eukaryota; kingdom Fungi; phylum Ascomycota; class Pichiomycetes; order Pichiales; family Pichiaceae; genus Komagataella; species Komagataella mondaviorum. The sequence continues at coordinate 723,923 of JAKWBA010000005.1, read as the reverse complement.
CAAGAATACTTACAATCTCCCAGTGAGAATTGGCGTTCCAAAGATTTGGCGCTCAACTTGTATTCAGCATTGGCAGTGAAAGGTACCATCACCAGCAACGGTGTCACTTCCATCAATTTGCTGCTGAACGTTGTTGAATTTTTCACGACAACTGTTGCGTCGGATCTGGTGAACGACCAGGTCAATTCAATTTTAAAAGTAGATGCTATAAAGTACATCTATACATTCAGAAATCAACTAACAAAAGAGCAGTTGATTGAAGCATTCCAACTTCTCTCTACACATTTAAACAACGGTGAGTACGTTGTGTATACTTACACAGCTATTACATTGGAGAAGATTCTTTCGATCAAACAGCATGGCAAGCCTTTATTTCAGAAAGCAGACATTCCGACGAACGTGCTCCAGCAACTAATCACCAACCTATTCCAATTGATTACAAGCAAAGACTCATCCCCAGAAAAGCTTGCTGAGAATGAGTTCCTAATGATTTGTGTTATGCGTATCTTGGTTGTTTCTGAAGATGCTATCAATCATTTAAGTAAGGAAATTTTAACCCAATTGTTGCGAATAGTTCAAAGCATTGCAAAGAACCCCTCCAACCCAAAATTCACTCACTATACTTTTGAGTCTATTGCAGCTGTCTCAAAGTTTCAAAAGACAATTGATGATGACTTGTTGAACCTGATTGTGCCGCAACTATTGCCAATTCTGGCCGAAGACGTCCAGGAATTTGTGCCATACATTTTCCAAATCCTTGCGTTTTTACTGGAAAACTATCCGTCGGCTAAACCGTTACCAGCAGCTTATGGGCAATTAATCAAGCCGTTGATGTCACCCACCGTCTGGGAGTTCAGGGGGAACATTCCTGCTGTAACCAGGTTGTTGCAGGCGATCATACAACAGTCACCTCAAAGTTTTGCTACTGATGCAGAGATCACTCCTGTTCTGGGTGTTTTTCAGAAACTAATTGCCTCAAAAGTAAACGATACCTATGGATTTGATTTATTGGAAACAATTTTTTTCAATTTTGAAATTGCTCGTTTGGCAAACTATACCAAGACAGCAGCGATGCTACTGCTGCAAAGGTTGCAAAACTCCAAGACTGAAAAGTTTGTGAAAAGATTTGTGGTCATGATGGCAACGCTGGCATCGATCAGCGAGAAAGACCAGAAACTAGTGCGTAATGCCTCCCTTTTGGGCCCAGATTTTGTCATCCAGTTTGTAGATTCAGTTCAAAATGGTATTTTTGGTCAGATACTCACAAACTTCATCATCCCATCAAGCGATGGCTTCAACAATCTGAGGGACCGCAACGTGATTGTTATCGGATTAACCAATCTCATTTCCAACAGTTCACACTTTTACTCACCAGAAGGTCAATACCGTTTGCAACTGATCCCACTGCTTGACAAGCTAATCCATCTCGTAACAACAGAGTCAATTTCCGGATACCTGAAAACGGAGGACGAACTTGACATTTCTGAGAATGAAGAGTTTTTGTTTGGATCATCGTTCAATAAGCTGAACTCTATTCCATACATTCCATTCACACCAGTATTGACTCTATCCTTGTCTAGTCAGGATTTGATCAGGCACTTTTTCAAAGAACGACTAGGCCAACTGAATGAAAACTGTGGAGGAACTTTGGGCCAAATATTTGGCTCTCTGAGTGTTGAGTCACAGCAAGCACTCGCCTCAATGGGGATTTAAAATAATACACAAATAAAATTAGAAGTAGAAGTTGAAAGAAAAGGACTTCATACCTATATAGTTACAAACATGAACATCTTCCATTAATTATTACACATAGATGACTGTGATTAGATTTTCCCCCTTTTTTTTTCTTACTCATTTTCGTTAAATTGTCTACCTCAATATTTATCGTCATAACCATCCCCAGTGGTGGGCGTTTTTTACTTCTCTAGAGAAGCATTCTCTTTTGGCTCCTGTTGTTGGAGTTCTTCTTGCTGTTTCTGCCTCTCTCTCTCGGCGATTTCAGCGGCAGTCAAGAATCTTCCACCTTGACCCCTTGGCCGCCTCATCGCGTGTTTATGCCTTGATTCATGTAAATATGGTTTTCTACACCGAGCCACCTTCAAACTTTCTTCTAGGCGTGCTCTTGCCACTCGGCGTTTTAGTATCCTGTGGTATTGTTTTGCGTTTACGTAAAAAGGCTGTTCACCAGTCTGTTCTGCGGTCTGCATACCAAGTTGACTGGACCCGTCCGCAGCTGGTTGAGTCGCCATCGGTATACCTTGAGCAGAGTCCGTGCTATAGGTATGCTGTTCGGACCCTTCATGCTGTTTAAGATCTGGAGGTAAGTCCAAAGCAACGTTTATGGCATTGGAGCCGTCCAGCGGAGTTTCTCGACCATCTAAGCTCGAATATGGCGAGTCTGCCAATGATTGAGACTCGTAAAACTCCGACCCTATTGGATGCGACTGAGGCCCCGAAGATCTGGAGTAAAATTGCTGTTGATGTTGTGGAGGAATTGTCGACATTATCCAGGGGGGGTGGACGAAAGAAGGAGGGTACAGGGTCACTATGATTTTGTAGTGAGAAAGTATTTTTTCTGATTTTTTTTCGCGACATGACTATAATCTGGGGTGGAGGGATAGGGGATGAGGGACGAAGAATCGGGTTTTGCGTGGGATGAAGGGAGTCTAGAGATGCAAGCTGTCTGTGAGGATCTATGAGAACACCGAAGGTTGAGAAAATAGAGTGGTGGTATACTATTGTTGATGGAGCCAGCTTTGTTTGGTCCCAAGTGTCCCTGCTTTCATTCTACTTAGCCATGATTAAACCAGAAAATAAAACTCATTTGGATCCAAACTTTGGGGCTCAACGGGATCTTTATCCCTCGAAGTCATCGTGCTTATTGGTGTGGAAAGAGGATTTAAAGCGACCCTTTTGTTGTGCCTCCCTATGAGATCATCAATTTCATCCACACGAAGCAAAGAGTTGGTTATTTTGCTTCCTATCGATCCCAACACACCCAAAACTCTCGACTGTCTCTTGGGCTTCGTTACTTTTTTGGTTGTGGACAGTAGATCGTTCTGCTGAATCCTCTGCGATTTAAAAACTCCACTGTTTTTTAGCAGTGGGGATAGTGGTACTTTGTTGAGTTCAGGCACATGTCTGATGGGGGACCGTTCACGGAATTCTTGACTTTTCTGTTTCTCCTTCATTTCTAATCTATCTAGAATGGACACCCTGTCCCCTCCTCTTTCTTGTGGCGGTAACCTGGAAACCGGTTTATTGAGGAACTTGGTATCGACACGGTCGAAATTTTGATTTCTGAAAGAGGACGAGTACGGCTTTCTGGTATAGTCTTTTTGAAACGGCCTTTCGTTGTTATTCATATGAGTTCGTCGTATCGGTTCTTCCTTGGTTACATTACTGTGGTGATTGGGGTTAGCTCTTAGAATCGATTTTGGCTTTGAAGTGGACCCGCTTTTGTTGCTGTGTACTCTTGACTCCAGAAAGTCGAGTGCTCTCTTGACACGCTCATTCTTGATCTGCTGGTGCCGGTTTTCTATTGGCTCCAGAGGGCTTCTGTTCATAATGAATTTGAACCAGGTGTTGTGGTAAGAAACCAAGCTTTGTGAGAGACGCGATGTATGAAGTGAGATTATGTAAGATGACTACAGAACAACAATACTTCAACGTGGACAGACCGGCGCCGTCCAAGTCTCTTTGCCAAAAGGAGCTGGATGGCAAGGACATCTACAACCATCCCTCTACATATAGTATAGTTTTCGCCTTGTATCCGGTACTGTGCACAAACCCACACATCTATCAGTCATTCGGCATCGCTATTCTTTTGCAAAAGACGCGAACCCTCTTAACGCGTCTCTCTTCTCAGTTTTGGGAGTATCACTGTTAGACACTAATGTCAGAGCCAGTTCTCCCTATAGAATTGCATCCGGCAAGTCTGAGACCGCTCTCTTATAGGGTACTGTCGAAGAAACACGGTCTCCACATCAAAAGTGAGGCGTTAGCGGGACTAGCCAAATACATCGGCCATAAGTATGGAACTAATTGGAATAGTACTCAATGTATGAACTTCCTGGATAACTTTGGGAAGATATGGAAAGAGCAAGATAGGGGGCTGTTCATAGATAAAGAGGGAACCGAAAAAATCATCAGAGAAGTTACCGACAAGGAAAACAAACGTGCAGAAGCCAATGTAGTAATCCGTAAGGAAGTCTCTTTGGATGTTCTAGCTAGCAAGAAACAGTTGAAACCAGCACAAGATTTTGATAGCATAGTGAACCCATCATTGAAAGAAACGTATGTTATTAACGAGCCACAAATAGACTGGAAAAACTATTTCAAAGTGGTTAATTATGACCAGCAACCCATTTTCAGGTTCAACTCTTTGAAAAGACAGTTAGAGTTGTTCAAACGGTACCCTCAAAACCCCCTAAGTGCCACAAACTTGGCTCAAACACGTTCAGCAGTTGAAATGTTTTTGAACAGGTATAACTTGGTGTACGAAAGATTACTCCGTGATGAAGAGTTTAAGCCTACAGTGATAAGAATAAAGAACTTATTAGGTAGAAATGGTTCAAGATTCCTGATTTTTGGACTACTTTCCTACAATAGTTCAGGAAGTTTGCAGCTGCAAGATGATTCTGATGCTATTGAACTAGATATTACCAGGTGTACGTTTTCCATGGGATATTTTGTTCCAGGCTGTCTGGTGGTCTGCGATGGAATATACTCCAAGAAAAACGTGTTCCATTGCCTGAGTATTGCTCACCCTTCAGCAGAGAAGAGAGAGAATTCAATGGAAATTATTGGAAACCTAGATCTTTTGGGAATACATTCCACGTCAAAGCAAATTACTAAAATTGACCCCGACCTAAAGCTAAAGCTCATGGCAACCGAGAAACAGCTTGACTTTCACAGATTTCTGGTATTAGGTGGTGATATATTTCTAGATGACCTGACTATCCTAGATGCTCTGAAAAAACTGTTCACCAAGCTTACACAGAACTATGTTGACAATCAAGTGGATTTACCACTTTCCATTATATTCAATGGCCCATTTACTAAGTACCCACTCTCATGTTCCTCCATCAATTCCAATTTCTCATCAATAGCATCATATAAAGCGGGATTTGACTCCTTAGCTACTATATTGGAGAAATTCCCTGAGATTTGCAAAACCACCACCTTCATATTTGTCCCCCATGACAATGACTTGTGGCCTAGCATTGTTCATCGTGGTACTTCTTCGCTGTGGCCACACCAACCAATTTCAAATACTTTTGTCACCAAACTCACAAGAATCATTAAAACCTGCCTCGTAGCGTCCAATCCAACTAAAGTTAATTATTTGTCACAGGAAATCATACTAGTACGAGATGACATCAATGCTAGATTCAAACGAAACCAAATCACCAAGCCGGTATCGACAGAAATAGAAACAGAAATAGAACCGACACAAGTTGCAGCTGAAGACTTGGTTTCAGACAAGTCGATATCTCCAGAAATCCGCTTGGCGAGGAAGATAGTAAAGACGATGCTTGACCAAGGTCATCTTTCACCATTTACGACAGACATACGTCCGATCCTATGGGATTATGATCCATATTTGCATTTATATCCATCTCCAAATCTGCTAGTCCTATGTGACCCATCTGCTCCAACATTTGATATCACCTACATGGGTTGTCATACCATTAATCCTGGAAAGTTTTTGGTGGGAAACAAATGCAACTACACCGTTTATTGTCCTTCCACCAGCAAATGCTCTGCAGAGGAGATATTTATATAAGGGGTATATTATTTTTGGTCATATTTCTTGATCGTGAGGGTAATTCTTTTCGGCATGCAATAAACAGGGTCTATCGGCTCCAAATCATCAAACCCCATTAAACTTAATCCCGCAATTCCAAACACCGTATGGTATACATCGGTTTGGTTATCTGGCCGATCCGATATTCCACCGTTTGTAGCGTCTTGACATGTGTAGATAAACTGTCTCAATGCTTCCTGATCTATGCAATCCAGACTTTCTAAAATGCTCAGCGACGACAACACCCACCAGGAATAGCAAACATCCGGTAACTTTTCTGGTCTACCGTTTAACCCTCCTCCTTTCACCTGTCTTTCTGATAGCCATGGGATCAACATGTCTTTATTTACAAGATCCAACCGATTGGCGATGGCAAGTGCCCCAACACAAACAAAAACTTGAGCAGCATGACTTTCAGCTCCAGGAACCATTCCATAACCGCCATCAAAATTGCTGCATTCAGATATAAACTCCACTGCTGGATCGACAACCTCCGGGGTCAGTTCTTCCAGAATAGACAGACAACTCAATCCAGTATATACAAACCTGGTATCTACTTCGCCGAATCTATCGCCTTCAAACGAGCCGTCTTTTAATTGGAGCCCTTTGACGAACTTGACAAGTCTTTCCCGTTGTGTCGGTTGTAGTTTGTCGAGCTGATCGTAGGTTTTGAGTATCTGAACAGCTGACAGGGTGGATAAAATATGGCTGTCGTGTTGCGGAAAAGCACCAAATCCTCCGTGTATGTCATCCCAACAGCTCATCACAAAGTCCAACACTTCCTCCTTGTTGAATGTGTCCTCATACTTCAATGTGAACAAGGCGGTGATTCCCCAGTAGAGGCCATCTACGATGTTAGCAAAGCCAAAGAAAACTCAATACGGGAGGCATTGACTAACGGGAAGATACTTACTCATCCTTAAATGCTCAGTCAACCAATAGGCGTAGTCATCCTTGTGACTATCCAGCTCCTTGATGTAATTTCGGTGCAGTTCCTTAAGTAGGGACATATTGATAGTGGAACAAATGCAAAAGCATCAGGGAAAAATGAGAAGCATCCTGAGCGCGAACGAGACAGGTAAAAGCTTCGCTTACGCCTAACATCCAACATCCAACATCAGCCATCCATCACGGGTTAGCCCTTACTGCAGCAGACCTCTAGGGTTAAGGTACCCGAACAGAGCTACGCACGTAATTGTGGAGGCGACATTAGGTATTTCAAATTCGAGCTCAGAGGGAACCAATGAACAAGTGGGGTTTACGGAAACTAACCAGAGATCGACAAGCTCATACGGGGTAGGGCTGTACCGGCTACTACTGCTTCATTGTGGGCAAGGTTTATGCATAATATATGCAGCAACAACTTAAATACCATAATGAGACTCATCCTTTTTAGCTCTATATGTGACTACTTAGTGATTATTAATAGTGGATTTCTCAGACGGAGGCAATAGGTGACTTCAACTAAGCGTCGGAATCTTGACCTGGGTTGGTGGTCTGGTAGTCCAACCACTTCCACATTTGCCAAATGGAGTAAGCCAGACAGGCACCCAGGATAGGTCCCAGCCAGTAAATCCAGTGGTAGGTGGGGAAGGATCTAGCAGCAACAGCTGGACCGAATGAACGAGCAGGGTTGAGACCAGCACCGGTGTAGTAGATACAAATTAAATGTGCGATGAGCAGAGCAATACCGATGACAAAAGGAGCAAACCAAGTAGCTCTGTGCTTCTCAACAGCCAACATCAGGACAGTCAAACACAGAATGGCGGTACCAGCAGCTTCCAAGAAGAGAGCTCTAGTTCTGGAGGCACCACCGCCAATAGCATTAGCAAAGGCAATTTCACCAGGGGTCATGGCAGAGGCTGCTCCAGCAGCAGCCATACCGGCGACAATCTGGGTGATAGCCATCAGAATACCTCTTAAGGGGGGAATAGCCCTGGCGAGGACTAGGGCCAGAGTAACGGCAGGATTCAGGTTACCACCAGAGACTCTGTAGGTAATGAAGACACCGACCATGACACCGAAACCGAAACCGAAGGAGATCATTATCAGCTTGGCAGGGTCAGAGCCACCATTTGGCACTTCTGGGGCCTGGTTAGCAATTTGGGCAATGACGAAAGCAGACCACAAGAAAAGGAATGTTCCAATGAACTCACCGCTCATGGCGATGAAGTGGTTTCTGATAGAGTCAGAGCCAAACCCCCATCTGGCGTAGGCTGGTTTGTAAGCGTTGGTAATGTAAGGGGCATCCTCGGCTGGGATTTCAGCTTGGACGTCCGCTTGGTTTTCGATGTCTGGCATTTCAGTATTTGTTTTCTGAACCTAGAGAAGATTGGGCGAAAATAGTAGGAAAAGGGTCGAAAAGAGGCGAAGAAAAGGCTTATTTATATGGGCGATCTCAAGTCAAAACAAATTACAGTTTTGATGCCCAATTAGGAATAAAACTCATCCACTTTTTTCTGGGTTGTTAGGAGGTTCCTAATACATGCTAGTCGTTTCTTGCGATAATTGCATGCATGGTAGTGCAGCGATGTGTATGCAGCTCAACCTAGGGGGGGACCAGGGCCAACTAATACACTTTCCTGCTGAGATTAAGGGCAGGCTAGCAGGTGATGCGATGGGTTAGTTGAGAGAGTTACTGTTGATGCGACGTTTTGCGCAAGTAGCCGGAAAGAAGTCGTCGACCAGATGAAACGGTCAACGATGAAGTAAGCGTATGGCTGAATATTAAATTCTTGGCCCAATGCGGCAATACTGAATGTTACTTTGGGTTAATGAATATTTTGGAGGGTGAGGGCTTCCCGAAAACAACTACTGTCAAAACACTGTGACAATAAGAACATTTTGGAAATATGTGGCTAAAAATAACAACTGGATCGTCAACAAAGATCATGCCATGGCCTTACAGCTCTGGCTTACCCTTGGTCCACCCACACATGTACGGCACCGCTATTGGCCCCAACTGATCGTTCTCACTGACTGGCAATTGCCTCATTTGTGAACAAAAATGCTTGAAGTAAACATAATGCAGAGTGTAGGAGGCTATTATTGAAGATGTGAGGGAAATTTCAGTACTTGAAGAGGGCTTCTTCTTGGCAGCTGGGCCATTTGGTAACTGTTGCCAATGGCCGCAGCCTCGTGTTGCTGCTTCATAGCTTAAATGTAGGCTTGAGTGCCGACAACCGAAGGAGTTGAGCCAATAATATCGAGAGTACCAATTGGATTGGGTCCAGTTTTATTCATTTGCGTCTGTAATCCTTCTCTTGGTGCAAATCTGCGTTTTTTTTGTTTCTTTTTTTTTTGTTTTTTTGGGTTCTCCTAATTGCCCCTGCTGTTTAGCGGCGATTGGCTTTATGTAAGACGTCTGTGCATGCGATGAGAATAGCCCTGGAATGTGAAACTATTCACTCAAACGTCAGTATGGTGAGGCCAAGACATTTCACCGTGTTGCCAGTGAAAAGTTTGTACTGTCCTTAGTAAGCGAAAAAATTTCTGTTAGGGCTGTTGGGTAGCTGTACAGAGCTTCTATTGTTTAGAATCTAGACTATGTTCCTATGTGTGCCGTGAACAGATTGCAGGAAGTGTTCTTTTTTGGCAAGAACTAGCGTCAATTGGCAATTAGTATATAGAACAGGCTTATAATTGCCAAAGGATTATTTTTTCTCGAGAACTAATATTATATTGATTGTAGATATAGACATAAACATATAGTTTTACCATATAGAAATTCGTAATTGCCAGTTCATCGGCGCCCTCATAGGTCGGAAATTAAGCTTCAAAACCAGAACATTCAAGAGTACTTTGGGCAGTAGAATCACTCTAGTAAGCTACGTGTTGGACTGACAGCACGCCATCCCTCAAACCACCAAAAGAACCAGGCAAACCCCAGACTCTTCACCCTCCAAGGCTACATTATGTCTTTCATAGTATCGATTACCATTATACAAATGAACACTACCTAACGGTTGGACTTGGCAACACGTTCCAACTCGTCCTTCTTCTTAATAGCGTATGAAGTAGATGATCCCTTGGCAGCGTTGATCAGCTCCTCAGCCAAACATTCAGCAATAGACTTGATGTTTCTGAAAGCAGACTCTCTAGCACCAATGGTCAACAGAGCAATAGCCTGGTTGACTCTTCTCAAAGGAGAAACATCAACAGCTTGTCTTCTAACGGCACCAGCAGATCCAACTCTGGTGGAGTCTTCTCTGGCACCAGTGTTGACAATGGCGTCAACCAAAACTTGCAGAGGGTTCTGGTCAGTCAAAACGTGAATGATTTCCAAGGCGTGCTTGACGATTCTAACGGCCAACAGCTTCTTACCGTTGTTTCTACCGTTCATCATCAGAGAGTTGGTCAATCTCTCGATGATTGGGCACTGAGCCTTTCTGAATCTCTTGGCGGCGTACTTTCCGGCGGTGTGGGAAACAAAGACTGGTTGTCTGATTTGAATGTAGTCGGTCAAAGAGATGTCCTTGACGGTGACATCCTGGAAGGACCATTTGTTGAACAACTTGATCTCTTCAGCTCCCTCTCTGATATCGGCAGGGATCTTGGTGGAAAGCTCCACATATTGGACCTCAACTGGCTCGGCAACAACTTGTTCGTCGTAAGTTTCAGACATTGTGGATCTCCTACTTGTTGTATGAACACTTGATGTTTGAAGAAAATGGAATTTTTATTGAGAAAAATTGCAAGTCGCGGATCTCTCTCGCGCACGCCTAACAAAAGCTGGGGACTTGACTGGGTTTGGTTTGCGAGGGATAGTTTTTCGCGTGACTGTTGTTTCCCTTTAAGGCGCTGCTCCAAAGCTCACGTGAACGCCAAAAGTATGTTGGGAGGTCACCATTTTTATATTCTGTCCTTCGTTCGCGCCCTGTCATCCGTCATCCGTCATCCATCATCCAGCATCCGTGCCCCCCCCTTCATCCTTCCAAAAAATCGGTCACTCAATCCGACCATCCTCACGTGACCTTATCATACTAACCCTAGAGCCGAGAATGGATCATCTATGGTGGGGAAGAAGTACCCTTTATATATTTGCATCTTGGCTCTTTCAGCAATTATTCTCCAACTCCGCTCCAATTTGACACATCCAGCAAATTTACTCAAAGATGGATAATGGTACTTTTGATCACGAGCAAGCTCTTCCGAAGCTGCCCGTCCCAGCTTTGGTTTCTACTGCTGACCAAATCCTACAGAGTCTTAAGCCTATAGTGTCGCCAGAGGAATACAAGTTGTTGGTGGCACAGAACAGTGACTTCATCAACAGCAAAATAATTCGGGGTATTCAGGCACGTCTGGTCAGGTCGTATGAGAAGAACGACTGCTACCTGGATGCCGAGGGAATAAGTACCACGACTCCTGGCACTTATGGTGAACTCCGTGGTAAGACTCTTCCTAGAAATCCCTTCTTTGTTCTTGAAGATGACCCACTTTCCAAGACTGTTGTTCCCCCTACACAAGCCTCTCGTGCCTCTGCCTTGATTCGTTCCGCATTGAGGTTTGCTTGTGCACTTCGAAGTGAGGTGTTGAAGCCAGATGTGTCTCCCAAGAGTGGGAACCCATTGACCATGAACTCTTACCATAATTTATTCGGAACGTCCAGAATTCCATACGAAGTCGATGCTAGAAATCGTCAGAAGATTGGAATTTCTCTGAAAAAAACAGAATCCTATAATGATTCCCGTCACATTATTGTCATCTCCAACAGTCAGTTTTATAGCTTGGAGGTATTAACACCAAACAAAAAGGACATTGGTCATAAGTTATGGTTTTCTCGTCACGAGCTTCGTCAGATCTTGGAAGATATTATTGCGGACTCGGAGTCTACCGATATCATTGATAGAACAAGACAGTCCGTTGGATCGGTCACTACAGAGAGCAAGGCAACCTGGAACTACATGCGTATTAAGTTGGCTGAGGAGAACAAAGAACAGTTGGATCTGATCGACTCTGCTCTGTTTGTTGTCTGTCTTGATCACGAATCTCCTACTACTGACGATGAGAAGGTAAGTTGTATCTCTCATGGTACCACTCGAATCCAAAAGGGAATTCAAATTGGTTCATGTACCTCTAGATGGTATGATAAACTACAAATTATTGTCACCAAAAATGCTGTGGCTGGTGTCGCTTGGGAGTCTACTTCTTTGGACGGAACGTCAGTTTTGCGTTTCATAAGTGACGTCTACACAGACTCCGTTTTGCGATTAGCTAGACAAATCAACGGATCTAACTACACTTTGTGGCCAAAGGCTGATACTGTCAAGATTGACAGTGAAGTTGTGAAACCTACTTTCTCAAAGTTGACCTTCAAGTTGTCTAACGAGCTATTTAAAGGTTTGCATTTGGCGGAAACCAGACTTGCAGACCTTATCAGTCAGCACGAATACGTTACGACTCAAATTCCAAATTTTGGTAAAACATTTGCCAGCAAGATGCAAGTTAGCGCTGATTCATTGTTCCAGGTTGCTGTTCAGATAAGTTATTATGCCCTATATGGAAAGGTTCCATCAACTGCAGAGCCAATTTCATTGAGAAGATTTAGAAAAGCTAGAACTGAGATAGTATCTGTTCAGCGTGAGTCTGTACTGAAGGCCTGCCAGGTGTTTATCTCTCAATTTTCTCCAGAGGAGAAATGGGAATGTATTGCTCTTGCTTGTAACGACCATGCGAAACAGGTTTCTCAGGCCATGAAAGGTAAGGGTTTTGAAAGACATTTAAGTGCTCTCAGATCTGCCTATATTCAGAAAGATTTGTTTGCCAAGCTATATCCTGATATGGAGAAGATAAGCGATAGTGAAATCCCTCCTCTAATTTTCGACCCTGCTATTGATTTCTTATACCAAAGTGAATTATTGATTGCCAACTGTGGTAACCCAGCTTTGAATCTGTTTGGAGTCACCCCATCAATTGCCAGTGGATTTGGTATCGGGTACATCATCAAGGATGATTCTATATCTGTCGTCGCATGTTCTCAATGGAGACAAACGAAACGATTCTTGACTACCTTGAAAAAGGTCATTGAAGAAATCAAGAACGATTGGGCCAAGGCACATCCTGAAATCAGAACCAAAACCATCGGCTCTTCTAGGGCTAGAGAGTTAGAAGATACTGTGGACAAGTTTGATGATGTTGAGTCTCACGTAAACAAGTTTATCAAGTCTTTACCCCAGGAATTGATCAACTCTAATAACAGTCTGGAATACAAAAAGAAGCCAACTTCTAAAGGTGATTCAGTTACTGCTCCTTCTAACTACATTTTGGGTGGATACGACTACTTCAATGTGGGAGAGTTGGAGTCTCGTTCTAATCAATTAACGAGAGCTAATTCAACCTTAGTTTCTAGAACTGGCAGTGCAACCAACTTAAAGGTCCTTGCTGCTGAACACAACGTTGCCACAATCGCTGAAAAGGACGAAAGCAATGTCAAGGTTCATTCTCCTCCTCATTCTTCCAGAAGTAATAAGAACAACATTGGAAGAAAGTTAGTCTTGCATAGTGAGTAGTTGCTATGTACTATACATTTTTTTTCTTATATTATTGTCTATATATCATGAGTGACAGACTGCTTGTCTAATACTTCTTTGTCCACATTCCTAAACTGTAATCCTAAAAGAATGTTACTAACGATTAGGAGGCCTCCCGCTATCCAATAGTTGATCCAGAGGTAGCCCATGCTGGACAGATGTCCAGTAAAGACGGGTCCTATGGTTCTTGCAGCAGTTTTTCCAACATTGACGGTTCCCAGAACCTTGGTTAGTTCCAGCGGGTCAATCAGGGTTGTCAAGAGAACTTGCCTTGGAACCACGTCTGTTGCAGAAAGCATCTGGTTGATCAGCAGAAAGATCACTGAAGGGGTCAGCTGAGCTTGACAAATGGGTATACAGATGAATGCTAGTCCAGCTGGAATTTGTGTGTACAACGATGAAGAGATTGGTCCAAAAAGTTTGGCAAGCCAGGCAGATGGGACTGCGGCTACGGAACTGAGAATATTGTTCACAAAAAATAGTTCTCCAAGGAACGTAGCCGATACTCCAAAAGTGATCTTGAAGTAGTAGACAACCCAAGCTGGAGTCATAAAGCCATAACCAAAAGAGTCTAGCATGAAACAGACCAGTAGTTTGTAGAGGATTTTTTTAGTTTTCGGAGAAAGTTTGGAGGAGACTGGAGGTTCATCAGTCAACAGTAACGGAGTTGATTCTGTACTGAATGGAGGAACATAGGACGCTTCACACTTCGCCGACAAAAATAAGATGGAAATGAACTTGGCAACAGCAAGAAAGGTATAGAGATAGAAGCCACAACGATAGGACCAAGCTCCCTCCCAACCAATTGACTTGAAGTAGTCAACATAGGCCCCGGCCATCAGAGATCCCAAAGCTGCACCAGCTGCCGAGGACAGCCAATGAACGGCATAGATTTCGGGACGATGATTGGAAGGCGTCATATGAGCCATGCACGCTTCCTCTATGGATTTGAAAGGTCCTGTGTCATTTCCTGATGGAGATATCACTCCCACAATGGCTGCGAGTAACAAGATGTAAAAATTTTCAGTTTCAGAGGAAAAGACCAGTCCAGCAATCACCATCAACAGTGATCCAATTAGCATCACTTTTCTGCGTCCAATGTTATCGCTGTACCAGGTCAAATAGTAGGATAATATGGTGTCTCCTACTAAAGTCAATGTCATGAACCAGCCGATGTAAACCTCTTCAATATGAATTGCCTTGAGGTAGAGGGTTAATATTAGATTCGTGACTCCGAAAGAGGCCATTCTGATGAACGTGGACAGCCATAGCAGCCTTATATCAGCATTGGATTGTTGAAGCGACTTTGCTAGATGTATCATTCCATTGAATTCCCTGCGATGAGGCGAATATTGCAAGAGAAGGTTGAATGTCTCGAAATATTCTAAAGAGAGTCTTGCACGGTGAAGGAAACTGATTTGAAATTTCTCCTTGCGTCAGCGTATGATGGCGTGGAGTGCTATCCAGCAAGCAATGGTGTAACAGTCGGACGCAGTGGTTGGGATTGACCAGAAAAGGTGTCTCCACGTTCTCCAGGTACTGTTTCCTCCATCTTAGTTTCAACATCATCGCGAAATCTAGTATTATTACATAACTCCCAAATGACAAGTGATCCCCGAACTGTTTCCACTTCGTTTATGCAAAATAAGTCCGACTTGAAGTATGAGCAATTGAGCATGGCCCCTATTCGGTCCGATATGTTTTCAGGCGGGTCGTTCAGAGGAAAAGTCAAAAAAATAGCGTGCGTGGAATGCAGGCAACAGAAATGCAAATGTGACGCTTCTGATAAGGCTCCCAACCCTTGTACGAGATGTACCAAGAAGCAGTTGGTGTGTACACTGCAAAGTGATTTCAAAAGAACTGTTAAGCGAGCCAGAATGGCTCAGATAGAGAAAGAATTCATCGACCTGAGACGCACTCTACAGGAGGGAGGTGTCAACGGAGTTCAACAAAAAAGTCAAAACTATGGTCCTTTATCTGAACCTCCTAACCCGATTCCTTATATCTCTGCTTTGGCCCCAATAAAAAATTCAATCTTGACTAATTCTAAGGAGAGCCCATCAGCTACCCTGAGTAATAATCTTAATAGCTCTGAATCTTATACAAGGCCCATCGTACTGAATGGTGATGATCATACTCCCCAGACTACGACTGCACACATAAAAATCACAAACGCCGATGAACCTACTCCAGCTATCCATAGATTGGGAAACACGAATTATAGTAGAAATGAACCAATTGTTCTGTCTCCAAATGCTCTGGTGTGTTCTGATAAAACTCTGGACGGTTTTACTATAGAGTCTCAACACATCAAACAGTTGTACCAGGAATTTGTAGCCAATTACCATCCAGTCTTGCCAGTTGTTGACATCTATAAAGGCCCGGAAAGGATTTATCGACTATGTCCAGTGTTATTCTGGACTATCATATTTATCTCTCTTAGAAGATTCAAATCTAGTACACTGAGCAGAGATGCCAGTTTGAAACTTTACATGGAGCTTGCTCCTATCTTAAAATCCGCCATGGCCGAGCTTACTATTGCCCCCATTACGAGGTTTGAGCCTACCGAAGTTAATGAACCGATACTGAACGTTTCCAGTGTGTATTCAGTGCAAAGTTTTCTTCTGTACACTTTCTGGCCCCCGCTTACATCCTCCCTATCTGCAGACACTTCCTGGAATACGATTGGAATTGCTATTTTTCAAGCAATTCGAATTGGGTTACATAGTGCAGGCCAATCTAATGCAAACGAAAAAGTAGAATTGGTCACTGAACAGATCAGAACATGGATTGCCTGTAACGTCGTTTCTCAAACCATTGCCTCAGCATTTGGGTTTCCAGCTTTCACGTCTTTTGACGCTAGTGTTTTATCAATCTGTAGAGCAGGATCAAATGCCAACATTCCTCAAACTTTGATTCAAATGATGGAATTGGAGCACCTTGAGGATCAAGCCGCCAAAACTTTAAACTCCAACCCTGCAGATCACCTTGGCTTAGTGGATGCTGCAGAACGATTGCCCTTACTTCAAATGTTAAGCAACCAGGCCGATGAGCTGGAGATTAAAATGTCTTCCACTTTGCCGCTGGATGATGTCAGACGGTTCCAACTTCTCTCCACAAGAATGCGGATACTCACTTATTACTTTTTAGATACTACAAAAGTTGCAACATTTGAGTTACAAAGAGGTCTGATAAAAGTCTTCAACGCAGCATTGGCCTTGATTGCTCATGCCAGAGATTCTACTGAAAGATCGAAAAAGTTTATCAAATACCTGCCAGGAGTAAACATATTGACAATATGGCAAGCATCGGTTATTGTCAACAGAATAACTAATTCTCCAATGAATTCACTTATTGACGTTGGAGCTGGGAAACAGCTATATCAAATAGCCATTGATTTGACATCCAAAGCATCAGTGGTCAAATACGATATGGCTTATCGGTCTTCTGGTATAATGAGAAGTATGTGGGCATTGTTTCATACACTGAACTCTCAGAATTTTTTCAAGGGGATTAATGTAACAATTCGGAGCCGATTATTTGCTAGTGTATTTTTCGACAGTCTGTTGATTTTGAAGGAAAAATGTGGTGTGATGAAGTTTGTGCCCAAAAGACCCCGAAGCACATTGGCGAATCCAGCGAGGGAAGGAACAACCGTAATTGAAAGTGATTCTGATAATGATATTGGAGATGGCGATAACAAATTTAACGGTGTTAACGAAAAGAGTGATCAGCATTCAAAACACAGTGCAAATGGTAATTCATCAACAACCGAACCAAAACGGAAGCAGCGGTCTTTATCCAATACAATTCACCCTGAATCTTCTGCACGTAGAATCATCAACACCATTCCACTAGATCCACAGCCAATAGAGGCTCCAATTGCGAAGCAGAAACAGAACTCGCCAAATAAATCTATCTACTCAATGCCCAACCAACCCTTGATTGCTTCAGACTCAATCCCAACCAATCAACAAAACTTCAAAGGAAGGCCAGCTTCTATCCACTCGAACGTTACCGACTCCCCATCGTCTTCCAACTTGGATGCAAGTGCAGGCTTGGGATTTGACGTCTGGGATCCAGCCCAACACTGGGACACAGACCTTTTATGGAAAGACATTGACAACGTGATGAATGAGTTTGGGTTCCATGCCGACATGGTCTAAGAGGTTCCATAACCGCTGCTGTCCAACTGGCAGTCATGATAACTCTATCCTCTCTATCTGTACGCGATATGTATGCATGCATTGTTTACGCAAGAGTACAACAGTTAACCAAGGGACAATGCAGGTTTTATGCGACGCCAATTTGTTGTACATGGGAACCAAAATGGTTGGTACACTTGATTCTGTGAAATGTAAACAAAACTGTCGAGGGTGAAAACAATCTCTAATAAACAAATCACAATAAATCCCAAGCTAAGTTCTCTTCACCAAGCATCATTGGGATCACCAGAGTTTCTCCAACTGTAGCTAATCTTTTGCTTCTCTGATAACACGATGTCTGTAAATCAGGCGATTGATGCAGAAGTCTTCGATGACCCAGTATACTGTCCAATACCAACGAGTCAATCGGTGATATGGTATCAGAATTCCCACGACAAACGTCAAAAATATGAAGCAAAAGTATATGATTCTAAGCAACAAACATCAGATTCTTCAATGGTGGCTGCTTGTAACGTTAGAGCTCTGATTGTACAATTGACTTCTCCCGCTATGATTGACTACTCGTTCATGTTTGACTTTTTTTTCACATATAGATTATATCTGGAGCCAGAGTTCCTCATGAAGTTACTCTTGGCAAGACTTGAATGGTGTCTAAAGGATGGCGACAATGCTAGCATCAGAAGATTGGCTTTAATTCGAACTTTTGTGTGCTTACGGCATTGGCTGCTGAATTATTTTCTTGACGATTTCATAGATAACACAGAAATTAGAACATACTTTGTTGCTTGCATCAATAAGTTTGCTTCCAATCCGTCATACAGAGATGATCAACTGATCTCCAAGATTCTCGTTGATCTGAAAAAGATCTATATCAAGTTATGCGAAATCTACTGGTCAACTCTACCTTTGGAAAAACTAGTCAATGTGGAATTGATCAACTACAACCTTTCGAGTTACGAGAATCTCAATTCGTCTAGGTTATCGCTAGTAGGGTTACAACATGTTCACAACCCTGCCCTTCGAAGGTCAGAGATAGTTTTTCTCAACGAAAGAAACTCTTTATCATCCACTAACCTTTTGTTACAGCAACTGGATTCAAAACTATCAAACTCATTCTTACCCAACAACAGAACCACTTCTTTTCTACTGTCGAGTAAACCTGCATCAGTTGAGATGAGATCAGCAAGACAAAGACACCCTCACCATCAACTCAAACCAAAAGATTCACTAATTAGTCTAAGCACTAATACCAAATTACCCAATCCCAAACAAAAAGCAAATATGTCGTTTCCGGAAAATGAACATATTAAACGTCTCTCGACAGTGGACGATTACGATAAGGAAAACATAAATATATTGGAAGGTGGGATATCAATGTTCAAAGATGCTAAAGTTAGCTACATTGTCCCATCCACCCCGCTTAAGAAAATGAACATTGAAATAAGGCAACGATCGTTTCCCCACGTTAGTCCTGTTAAAAGGAAACCCACTTTGAATGCTAAAAATCACAAAAAGGGTCTATTTGGGCTGCATTGGAGACATAAAACGTTGGTTCCCTCTACAACACCTCCAGAGACAAAGAGCAAGTTTCAGGTAATTAATCAACCATCGACTAATCCAGTAGAAAAAACTAAGATTTCTCTACCAACAGAAAAGCTAGATATTTTGGGTCAAAGAGTCATTGAAGAGTTCAATATTTTGCTTACCAAGAAGGAGCTTCGTAATAAAATTGCTAAGTATGCGTTGCTTGAACAGAAACAATCGAAACGCAGATCGAATCTGTCAATCCTTAATGCTTTTGAGCAACGATGCAGCGCGAGAAACAGTGAAAGTGTTATACCTGAAGTTAACACCACACTCAACACGGAGGATCTTTTATTGGCATTCGACAAAAAAGGCGAGAAGAAAAGTTCGGGCAGTTTGGATAAAGAAGCCAGTTTCAGTGAGGATGTTGTGAACATGGATTTGAACCTATCTAAGCGATCTTCTTTCAAAACTGCCTCTGTGACACTCAATTGGTCTCAGTCCATGAATATGACATTAGATATGGACTACGACCCAATTGAAAATGGTGAAATTCCCAACCCTCCTGAAATCTTATCTGATGATCTGCTATCAGATAAACTAGACAATGAAGAACTTGTTGAAGAGGATTTCCATTCAACGAAAAGTCACATTTCGTTTACTGAAGATGAGGTTTTGTCCTCAAGTCTGCTTGCGAAACTTCAAAACGACCATAAACGCACAACTCCTGAGGCCGAACTAAAGCCAGAGGAAGAACAAGAGGGAACGCAATTGCCATCACCAGTATTCGAACTGAATCCTAGAACTTGTACTGACATGCAAGATGTTGATGAATCTTTTGCAGTGGAAATTGAAAAGCTTGCTCATAGTTTACAAATGGAGCCACCTACGAATACTGCAGCTCCTATTGAAACTGATTCAGCTTTACAGCAAACACAAGAAGTAAGATCTTCTTTGGAACTTCTGCATCAAACAATCAGTTATCAAAGTTTTAACAACAGATTCTCTATCAGAAATATTTCCAGAGAAAGCTGCAGCACTCATAAGTCTTATGTCACTTATGACTCTGAATTGAGCCATATTGACGTACCTGGAAGTGTTGAGTATGATTCCTTTGGTTATAGATCCCTTAAAAAGAAGACAGGGTTTTCGAGTTTGCGAGTTGGGATGCTCAATGAACAATTGCTGAGAGAGTTACCATTTTATGAACAAGAAGAACAAGAGCATCAACAACATTCTTCAGATGAAGAGGAATATTTGTCATCAGACAATGAGCTGGCACCAAATATGGTTTTGGAACATCAACGGCAACGTAGTAATTTGCTTCAGCTTTTCCAAGAAGATTTGAGCACACCCAAGAAACAAATAATAAGGAACACAGGGTTTCAAGATAATTCTTCTTCCAGGTCTTCCAATGTTAGCATGATTTCATCTGTTAGTTCTTCTTCTTTTGTGTTACCATACCCGGGATTGAGTACAACTGCAATAGCAGAACTTGCGGCTATTCCCGATGGAACTGAGCCGGAGGACCCTGTCCAAGCAGCATTCAATAGACTGGAAGCCAACGATAAGGAAGAGGCTATCAGTATGTATGGACTCAATGATGAGGTCGAACATCTCTATAACCAACAATCAATTAAAAGGGACTCCTTTGAAGAATTAAAAATTCAGGAAAATGTAATTGACTTGTTTATAAACAATCCATTGAAAAAATCACCAGTCACTGTGCACCAGAACACCCCGACACTAAAGAAGGTTTTTAAAGAGGAGCTTGAACTTAGTGAAAGTGATGTATCAAAATCTGAAGTCTCTTTGTTTACTCCTGAAGAGAAAACAGAGAAGGTTGTTTCCACAAGCTTTGACAACACAGTCGAGAGTACAATGAGCAATGGTAACCATGTTTCTTTTGTTCTAAGTTACGATTCTGAACTGTTAGCGCAACATTTCACAAACATCGAAAAAGATGCGTTAAGCGAAGTTGATTGGAAAGAGCTTGTAGAAATGAGGTGGGAGAGTAGTTTAGAACCTATCAATAGTTGGTTTGAGCTCTTGTTAAGCAAAATTTCCAACAATGGGGTGAACCTAATCATTTCAAGATTTAATTTGACGAATAATTGGATTATCTCAGAGATTTTGTTGACTGCAAACTCAAAAGACCGAATTCTGACAATTTCCAAATTTATTCACATCGCTAAACATTGCCATTCTTTACAAAACTATGCCACTTTGTTGCAGATTGTATTGGCCCTGAACTCAACGAGGATCAGCAAGCTCAAGTCTACCTGGGAAGGAGTCAATGCGGGCGATATTCTTATTCTTAGAAGTCTTGAAAAGATCACTTATCCATCTAAAAATTTCTGTAATTTGAGGATTGAATTAGAAAAGGTGACGGCTTCCAAAGGATGCATACCCTTCATTGGCATCTACTTGAACGATCTGCTCTTCAACAACGAACGCCCTTCCATTATCAAGAAAGATGTCGAAAGCTCTATTCAGACGACAACCAAGATTATCCATTCTCTTGCAGCGGACGACAACGAGTTGATTAACATCAGCAAGTTTTCGTTGCTCTCCAGCATCGTGAAAAACCTTCTTCAAATGATAGATTGGTCGAAGTTCTACGAGTTCAAAACTGATAAAGAGATTCTTAGCAAATGCTTGTACATTCGTTCACTCAGTGAAGACGAGATGGACTATTGCTTCAACTGTATAAACAATAGTTAAGTAAGAAAAGGACTAGTTGCATGTTCGTTTGATTTTTGTTCCGTAGATAAAAAAAAAAAAGGATCTTCAAACAGTAGACAAAAATGGCTCCTTGAAGTTCCTAGCTTCAAACTCAATCCAGCAGCTTTTTGAGAAGCTCAAAAATTAGCACCGCTGTTGGAATTCTATCGATATACCATTCTTAATACAGACCTCACATCATGTAGTTGGATGTGCGTCCACCTAAAGCATGGTTATTCTATGCCTACATACATTCTGCCTACAACAAATACAACAGCCACCAAAATAGACAAGAAGAAAAAAACATTAATGGTCTATACTACCTATAGAAGATTCATCGTGCAGTAGCACAAGCACATAATGGTTCCTTCAGAGATTCAGTTCAGAATTGGATAGGCGTCCGTTATATAATGTAACAAGATATAAGTGCGCCAAACGCTTTCACCAGATTAACCCATCAAACAAAGGAATTTCCCGAGAGAAGCTCAACCTCATCCGATAGACACTGTATGAAAATACGCTAAATATTCATCATTTGAGTATTAAAACTCGGAAGGATGAAGAAGAAAAAAGTATTGCGGGAGTTGCCCTTATATGTAAAAAAAAGGCGATATGCGCGGGTTCATAACGGAAAATAATTATTTAGAACGAAAAAAAAAAAAATCCAGATAGTGGTAAGACGAAGAAGTATTATGAAGAAGGACAGCAGAAAAGCTGCCACAAAGTCATTGCGATTGAAGAGCAATGCAAAGTCTTCTCCGATAAAGAAGCAGTCCAAAGCTGATCTTTCCAAAGATAGTGAAAACCCAGTGTTGAGTCTTGAAAAGATTTCAGAACTGGTAGAGGAGATCAATAAATCTCCTAAATTTTACAACAACATTCCTAAACTACTTGCTCAATATACTTACATAGACTCAAGCAATGCTGAAGATATCATCAAGGCCAGAAAGCTTACAAAGCTGCTCTTCAAAGTGTTCAAAAAGTTACTTACAGAGGGCAGACTATCATTCACTGCGAGGGACGCTACAGACAAGAAGCAGATTTCCTCTTGGCTGAGAGCAAGATATGATGCGTTCAAGATTGAATTGATGCTCTCTTTGCAAATCATTGAGCTGCATCAGGAATCTAAATATTTCAAGTTAGATATCCTGGATATTGTGATCAAACTAATCAAATTAGAGTCTTCGCACTGTGGACCTGCTGGAACCGAACCGTATTTTGCTACCAAGTTGTACAGATCTCTTTTACTGACATTATTGCAAACAGGGGATCAAAACTCAATTTTAAAGGACGGTACCATTGATAATTATTTGATCTTGGAATTCAAGGAGGTTCTATTTCAGTATCAAGATCTAAAATACTATTTATTCCATGAGATTCAAAAGGAACTCGACTCTACACAGCTTGAAGATAAGGTATTGGCATTTTCTAACTATTTGACACTGCTATACGACCAACCTATTTACGATGACTTTGATAATGCAGAATATTTGGTCGAGTTCGTACCAAAGCTTGCAAAGACCGAGCTTCATTTCAAGCTGGCGTTTGAAAAATGCTGGCTAGGCTTATTGAACTGGAACATTTCCTTTGAACAAAATCAGACTGTATTGGGACTAATTCACAAGAGATTGCTGCCCTTCATGGAAAATCAGCAACAATTAATGGATTTCTTGACGGACACCTATGATTTTGGATTTGAGAACAACCACGTCAACACCTGTATTCTATCTCTGAATGGGCTATTCGAACTAATGAAAAACTACAACCTGGAATATCCAGATTTTTTCACCAAGCTATACCGGATTCTAAATGCAGATCTTCTACATTCTCCTCATAAGACTAGGTTTTTCAGAATGCTAGACATCTTCTTGACCGGAGACTATCTTTCCAGTACAATGGTTGCTTCCTTCATAAAGAAACTAGCAAGACTTTCATTGACTGCCCCAATTTCAGGAATTGTTATTGTGATACCATTTATATACAATCTATTAAGAAGGCATCCAGCATGTATGGTTCTGATTCACAACCCAAACGCGGCAAAAGACTACCAAGATCCATACGATGACAACGAAACAGATCCAGATAATACGAGAGCTATCGAATCATCGGCATGGGAACTCGATACTTTAAGTACCCATTACCATCCAAACATTGCTTCTTTGGCCAAAATCTTTTCACAGCCTTTCCATAAGTACAGTTACAATTTGGAGGATTTCCTGGATTGGGATAATGCTAAATTATTAGATGGAGAACTTAGTAAGAAGTATAAAACCGAAGTCGGATTGGAATTCGAACAAGTCGACAAAGTGTTCGGTGTTGAGTCCGAAGAAGCCCAATTGAAAGCTCAGCGAGAAGTTTATATGAATGGGTGGGTATGGTAGAAATGTGTAATATTAGTCATTAACCAAAAGTTTGAGCTTTTTCTAAACCTCTTACGACGTATTCATAAGTCCATATGCTAATTGCTGTAGTAGGTGCCGTTTTCAGCAGAGCTGGCGTTAGGCCCGAATAGAAGCCTCTTAGACCCTCTCTAATGAATATTTTCTTGGAAATGGTCAAGAAAGTTTCCTTTTCATGGCCGAGCCACTTCTTGTGCACTTGCAATCTTCGTCTTATAAGATCCAAGGGAAAAGTGGTTGATTTGGCAATTATACCTGCCATGAACCCAGATAAGGGTTCGATGAATGCAAGCTCATCGTAATGAGAGTCTAAATTTCTTAGAAATTCGTAGGCGCAGAACGTTAACCCCATGGAGAGAGAAACTCCACTCACTGCTGTTCCTATACCCGAATAAAATGATCTGATGCCTTCATTTCTCAGCATGTCGATAGAACAGCCAAACATCGAGGTGAAATGTTTTGACCGATTGGAGGCAAGTCTTGTACGAAGGACGTCAAATGGATAGGATATCAACGTGCTGAACACGCCGGAGACGGAACCCAAAACCAATGAATGAAGAGAGACTGGCACTTTGACGTTGTAATGGTTTTCGGTCTGCGTCAGCAATGTGTTTACCGAAGAATAGCAGGTGAATTGAGTTGCACCATATAACATATACATGATCTCGGCAGGGATATTGCCCTTCCACAAATGCCTGATCCCACCTTCAGTTACGACTATTTTCCTCAAAGTTTCCGTTATCCCCTTGTACTGGTGCACCTTAGCCTGGGGGTTGTAGTAAGATTCCAGTTGCAGCCTGATCTTGACTACATCCAGAGGAGCTGTGATAGCCCTGGCAACCATACCACTTACAGATCCAGCTGTAGCAGAAACCGCTACCCCTACATTAGCACCCTGTCTCAAATGATCGTCTTTGGGCATTGATCAAACGGAGGTGGCAGTTTCTGGCAAATGTTTTAGGGTTACTATGTATAGGGTAGGCAATCGGGACGATGAGTTTCTCGATTTTTTTTCTTATTTTAATGCTCTATCGGAGGTTGATTATTCTCGCCATCCCCCACCGAATTGCCTAAAGTAGAAGTGAAAGTGTATTTTATGGTAACCAACTAGTTTCCTGAACCGACTGTATATGGTATGTATGAAATTTGTGGACCATGTCCCTTACCTAGCAATCCAAGGAATGAACCCTGAGTTGTGACCAAGTGCTGGTAGAGCTATTGCCTGATTATGCGAGGATTGGTTCGTCTCTGGTACTTCTAACATTCTGCCAATCGCTGAACTCTAGTTGAAGAGCATGTCGCTGTTCTATCTGCTCATCCCAAGCAGTAAGTCGTGTCACTGGTCAACTCGAATGAACTATAGTTATTGCAGCTATGCATTTCCCTTCCTAAAAAGGAACTGGCACAACCATTGATTATTCACTTTCCTATACATAGGCCCTACCCTGTTCAATGACTCAAATACGTCGAGTCACGTACCTTTTTCCTGTGATTTTTCAATACCTCTTTTCTGCTCCAAAATCTCCGGATTGTTGAACACCAACTCCTCACTCAAATTGTTCAGGTCACCTTGCTTGTTCCTTAAACGAGCTAGCATGGACTTGGACATCTTGGCTTGGTTGGTCCCCACCGATCCAATGCTTCTGATCTTACCGACCTGAGAATGCTTTGCTGCTAAACCTAAACCTATCTCTTCTCCAAATGCGTCCATCGTGGATTCTTCTTGTGTGCCGAACTCCATCTTATTTTGTGCTTTACGCAGCTCACTCATTTCAAATTGTTTCTTCAACTTACGTATCCTTCGCCCTCCCCTCTTCTTCGATGGCTGGTCTATTGGAATCGGTAAGGCTTTAGTAGGCCTATTTTCCGGAGGAGCCTGAATTTTCTCTAGTTTTTCTACGAGTTCGTTTCTCCATTTGAGACCAAAGCTACCACTGTAGTCTCCGTCATTGGTGCTCACGTCGATTCTCGCTGCAAGTATCACTTTACCAGCAACCGTCCTCAAAGCCTGTTTTCTAAAGTCTGGCTGAACTTGCTGAACCAAATCGCAATGGTATAAATAACCAGGATCTCCAGCCTTGGAACCAAGAGATGGGATATTGCAAGATGGAGTACGAGATAACCCCAACACGCCGTGGACTGCTATCAATTGAGACGCTACTGTAGGTCCAACCAGCGCAGTAACATTGGGTGCAAAGACTTGAATTCTTGAGATCACATATTCTAAAATTGTATGTCTGTTTTTGACAAACATCTCAACAACATTACAAGCTTCTTCAATCACTTGCATCTCCTTCTCTTGGAGCACTTGGTTGTTTTTTTGGGCTTGAAGACTAGCTGACATTGAAACAACCAAAACCTTATCCTGAGAGAGGAATTGGCTTAATTCGTCTTCTAAATTGCTCGATTTGGATAGGTTATACCGAATAATTTTAACAACTTGACAATATTGTACAGGATCTGTGACCAACGCCTCCAGCTCAGGAAACACTGCATGATAATGTACTCTCACGAATGTATGAAATAGCAGTATTTCTTCCATGATCTTATCCAAAAGTTCATTGCAATCGCTCAAAAAATCTCTTTCCAAGGATTTGTTTACCGGTTGACCCATCAGTTCGTCTATTTTCTGGATTGACTTTTCAACTTCTGGTTTCACCTGAGAGAGCTCCATCACCGAGTCAATTGCAAAAAGATCTTGACGGTTAACCAGATCATGCAACCTCAATCCACCGTTCTTCACACCTTCCGTGCTCCCTGCGTTCAATTTGTGATCCAATTCCTCGTCATCAGAGAAATCAGACACCAAATCATCCGCCAAACCCATTATCTAAGTACTGACAATACAAAAATCACATACGTCTTTTAGATATGTTAGTGCACCAAACGGTTTTTCTTTACATTTCCTTCGCGACTGGACTCTCTTGGGTCAAGAGTCATAGAAACCTTTTCTCCATGCGAATATTCCCTAGAGGTTTGCAAAAATACAAGTCATTGGTAACCCAGATCCATAGTTTTAGAGCGACGAGTATGAGCACAGGACCTGAATCAAATATTCCTCCAAAGGTCAAGACCGAAAAGGAGCTTGAAAAAGAGAGGAAAAAAGCTGAAAAGTTGGCTAAATTTGAGGCCAAGAAGGCCAAGCAGGAAGCTTTGAAGAAAAACCAGCAGGCAAACGCAGAAAAGAAAACTAAGAAAGAAAAGAAGCCAGTTGAAGAAGTTTCTGTCTATGTAGACAAAACTCCAAAGGGAGAAAAGAAGATTTTGGCGTCCTTGGACGATTCTGCATTCAAGGCCTATAACCCCAAGAACGTTGAATCATCATGGTACGAATGGTGGGTCAAAGAGGGACTATTTGAACCAGAGTTTGGTCCAGACGGTAAGCCAAAGCCTGCAGGAGTCTTCAGTATTCCTGCCCCACCTCCTAATATTACTGGTGCTTTACATATTGGACACGCTCTGACTATCGCCCTTCAGGACACATTGATTCGTTTTTACAGAATGAAGGGCAAGACTACATTGTACTTGCCAGGATTTGACCATGCTGGTATTGCCACTCAGTCGGTCGTAGAAAAGGCCCTGTGGGCACAAGAAGGTAAGACTAGACATGATCTGGGCCGTGAAAAGTTCATCGAGAAAGTCTGGGACTGGAAAGACGTCTATCAGAACAGAATCAGGTCTCAATTTGAAAAGCTGGGCGCTTCTTATGATTTCTCCAGGGAAGCTTTCACCTTGAACCCAAAACTTAGTAAAGCTGTCACTGAGGCTTTTGTTAGATTGCACGAAGATGGTACCATTTATCGTGCTCAAAGATTGGTCAACTGGTCTGTCAAGCTGAATACCGCCATATCAAACATAGAAGTTGAGAATAAAAACATTCCAGGTAAAACTCTCATCTCTATTCCTGGGTATGACAATAAGATTGAATTCGGTGTACTGCATTCGTTTGCCTACCCTGTTGTTGGCTCTGATGAAAAATTGGTCGTAGCTACTACACGTCCAGAGACCATTTTTGGTGATACTGGAGTTGCTGTTCATCCAGACGATCCCCGTTATAAACACTTGCATGGAAAATTTGTCAAACATCCTTTGTTGGATCGTCAAATTCCTATTGTCACCGATGCTGAGGCCGTTGATATGGAATTTGGAACTGGTGCTGTGAAGATCACTCCTGGTCATGACAACAACGATTATAATACTGGTAAGCGTCAAAAACTGGAGTTCATCAACATTCTTACTGATGATGGATACCTTAACGAAAACTGTGGCAAATATAAGGGCCTGAAGCGATTTGATGCTCGTCGAATCGTTATTGATGAGCTGAAAGCACTTAACCTTTATGAAGGTGAGGAAAACAATGAGATGACTATTCCTACTTGTTCTCGTTCCGGAGATATCATCGAGCCCTATTTAAAACCACAATGGTGGGTTGCTCAAGACAAGATGGCTGCAGAGGCTATCAAGGCCGTCAAGGATGGAAGAATCACGATTACTCCAAAGGTTTCAGAATCCGAGTATTTCCGTTGGTTAGAGAACATCCAGGATTGGTGTATTTCCAGACAATTATGGTGGGGACACCGCTGCCCAGTTTACTTTGTCAATATTGAAGGAGAGTCAAACGATGAAAATGACGGGCAATATTGGGTTAGTGGAAGAACTCTGGAGGAGGCTCAAGAAAAAGCTTCTGTGAAATTTGCTGGTAAGAAGTTTACACTTGAGCAAGATGAAGATGTTCTTGATACTTGGTTCTCATCTGGACTGTGGCCATTCTCTACTTTAGGATGGCCAGACGACACTCCTGACATGAAGCAGTTCTATCCATTTTCCATGTTGGAAACTGGTTGGGATATTTTGTTTTTCTGGGTCACTAGAATGATTCTTTTGGGTTTAAAACTAACAGGAGAAGTACCCTTCAAAGAAGTGTTCTGCCATTCATTGGTGCGTGATGCTCAGGGAAGAAAAATGTCTAAGTCTCTTGGAAACGTTGTTGATCCATTGGATGTCATCAATGGTATCAACTTGCAAGACTTGCATGCAAAGCTTTTGGGAGGTAATCTAGATCCAAGAGAGGTTGAAAGGGCCAAACAAGGTCAAAAGGATTCCTACCCTAACGGTATACCTGAATGTGGAACTGATGCTTTGAGATTTGCTCTTTGTGCCTACACTACTGGTGGAAGAGATATTAACTTAGACATTTTGCGTGTTGAAGGTTACAGAAAGTTCTGTAACAAAATCTACCAGGCCACCAAGTTTGTTTTAATGAGATTGGGAGATGACTACCAACCTCCTGCTACAGGCGATTTGACAGGGAAGGAGTCTTTGGTTGAGAGATGGATCTTGCATAAGCTATCAAAGGCTTCTAAGGTTGTCAATGAGTCTATTGAAAAGCGTGACTTTTTCGAAGCCACTAATGCCATTTATCAATTCTGGTTATACGAGCTTTGTGATGTTTACATTGAAAATTCGAAGTACCTGATTACTGAGGGCACTGCTGACCAAAAGAAATCGGCTCAAGATACATTGTTTACTTGTATTGATGCTGCTTTGAAGTTGATTCATCCTTTTATGCCATTATTGACTGAAGAAATGTGGCAAAGATTGCCTCGTCGTGAATCTGAGAAAGGCATTATTTCGATCTCCAAGGCTCCGTTCCCAGAGTACGATGCCTCTTACGATGACGTTGCTTCCGAAAGTAACTACGAACAAATTTTGGAAATCACCAGAGCTGCAAGATCATTGTTTGCACAATATGGAATCACCAAGGAAGGTAAGCTGTACATTGAATCTTCTGATCCTGCAGCCTACAAGTTGGCTTCAGAAGAGAAGCACTCTATTGTTTCCTTGATCAAGCCAGTTAACGACTTGATCGTCATTGACTCTCCTGAGAAGGTTCCTGAAGGATGTGCTTTACAATCAGTCACCCCTAAGATCAACGCTCACATTCTAGTCAAGGGACAGGTCGACCTGGATGCCGAAATCTCGAAGACCCAAAACAAGGTTTCCAAGGTGGAAAAATCACTACAAGCACTGGAAAAGACTTTGGCTTCCAGTAACTACGCTAGTAAAGCTTCCAAGGAGATCCAAGAGCAAGATCAAACCAAGAAACAGAATTTCATTTCCGAACTAGAGGGACTCAACGCAACAATTGCTAACTTGCAACAGCTTAAGTTGTAGGAAAGAGAGTGATAACTATAATTTTTTCATCCTGTTTATATACGTAGATTGTTATTAGATTAGTATTTCCAAACGTAGTCCCTTGCTACTTTTTCAGTTATCGTTTTTCGAACGATTTTATTCATGGATTCAATCTCTTCTATGCTTTGATCCAGTACTTTCATGAGTTCGTTTTCTGTGAACTCCCCTATTGAGTCGACCAACAAAATTTCATCGGCCCTGCCGCCCTTAATATCAAAACAGACCAAGTGATGAGATGTTGAGGATTGAATTTGTTCAGCCGTGGGATTGAAAATCAGTCTATCATCGTTCGCTACAGCATATGTTGACAGAAATGAAGATAAAAGCGATATATTAGCGTCAATGAGAGCTAGATACGCTGCGTTGATACAGGCATGCAGATCTTTCAATGTATTATCCGTACCTTGACTCTTGGATAAAATATGCAAATGGACTTGGATCAGTTGTCTTGGATACTGGTATTTGTTAACTGTTCCGTTCAAAACAACTCTCAGTTTATCTTCTATGTTCTTCTCTCTTGTGGAACCCACGCCTACTTCGGGCCTTATGTTCACCTCTATGGCACATTGTGTAGGTAATTCTTGTCTTGGCTTGGCTTCAATGGGTCCTGTTACCGAGCAGATCACTTTGGCCTCGCCAATACAGATAGTCGACGAGCCATCAACTTTGTTCAACAGAGATGTTCGGTACTCCGGTAATACCATGATGAATGCCTTTGTCTGTGCAAGTGTCTCCTCTTCTCAGAATTTTTCTTTCTCTAAATGTATGTGTACTACCCACATCATTGAATCCCTCCAAGATGTCGCAAAGATGTTCTTCCACTTGAAAGATCCAAGAAAAGAATTCCCAATTTGGTAATATGTAAATAGACCCTTCCTCCCTAATGGCTATCAATCACAAACACACATCTTTCTTCCTCTCCATCACTCCTATCCCAAGTCTTTTCTACGCTTTGCTCTCCACTGAACTATGACGCTAAAGATGACCAACTTCTTTGGTCGTAGCTCTAAACCTCAAACCATGGGCGGAGGTGAGATGGAAGATATCACCACCGAAATGAAAGGTATCACATTCGACAATCCTAATGATAGCAGATTTTCCTTTGAGCCTGCCACTCCAACCAAGTTCGAAAACCCTCTTATGGAGAACTACATTCCTAATGCTCAGCTTATTAGACCAATGACCAGTTTGACTGGCAAAGAAAACACTCCTCCGACCTCTCCAGCTAAGAGTGTTCTGTCTCATCAAAATGGAAGATATGGTCAGAGCCCCATGAGATCACGTCCAACCTCTCCCACAAGGAAGCAACGTGAAATTAAGTTAAAGGCCAATAGTCCGAAGACCCGTCGTTTGGCGACAGTTTGCCAGATGTATTTTTTGGACTACTATTATGACATGTTTGACTATGTCATCTCTCGTCGTGAGAGACTGGAGAAGGTTCAAGAATCCTTGATGAGACTTCCTGTAGACCAAAGGGAACTTCAATGGAGAAACTACACAGGAAGAGAGAGAGCTCTTTTGCGAAAAAGGAGAAACAAACCAAGGAATAAAGATTTCAATATTATTACTCAGGTCGGCCAAGGTGGTTATGGTGCGGTATATTTGGCTAAGAAGAAAGATACCAAAGAAGTTGTTGCTCTTAAAGTGCTAAGCAAACGTCTGCTTCTATCAGGATCTGAAGCAAGACATGTACTAACTGAGAGAGATATTCTTACAAATACGAGATCTGAATGGTTGGTTAAGTTGTTCTACGCTTTCCAAGATTCCGACAATGTATATATGGCTATGCAATTTGTTCCTGGTGGAGATTTCCGTACGCTATTACTAGGGGCCCGTGTGCTGAATCCTCCTCAAGCAAGATACTATATTAGTGAAATGTTTGCAGCTGTTAACTCTTTGCATGAGTTGGGTTATACGCATCGTGATCTGAAGCCGGAGAATTTCCTGATTGATGCCACAGGTCACATCAAATTGACAGATTTTGGTCTTGCTGCTGGCTCTGTTTCTACAGATAGGATTGAAAGTATGAAACTGAAGCTGAACGAAGTCAAGGATTTACAATTTCATCCAACAGAGAGATCAATCAAGGAAAGACAGCAGCTGTATCGTTCATTGAGGGAGAAGGATGTCCACTATGCACATTCAGTTGTTGGTTCTCCAGACTACATGGCATTGGAAGTTTTGGAAGGCAAGGCATATGATTACACTATTGACTATTGGTCATTGGGCTGTATGTTGTTTGAGATTCTAGTGGGATATCCACCATTCTCTGGAGCTAGTTCTGAGGAAACATATCACAATCTGCGAAAGTGGAAAGAAACTCTACGAAGACCACGACTGGAAGATGGTAGGTTTTTCTTTAGTGACCGTACCTGGAATATGATCATTAGGTGTATTGCTTCTCCTAAAGATCGTGTAAGGGATATGGAGCATGTTATGGCTTTGCCCTATTTCTCAGAAATTGACTGGTCGAACCTGAGGTCTCGCAAACCTCCATTTGTACCAGATTTGGACAACGAGGAAGATGCTGGATACTTCGACGATTTCAACAACGAACAGCATTTGGCCAAATATAAGGACGTGATGTTGAAACGGGAAGAGGACGAGAGAAAAGCGCAAGGTTCCTGTAGAGGTGACTATAAGAATTTTATTGGATTCACCTTCAAGCACAAGAATGACCCTAACAACAACCCTTCCAATATATTAAGTCCTATTCTGGACAACCAGAACATCAGGGGAGATGCAAACGTGAGATATCAGACTCATTTTGGTACTCTTTATTAGTTAAGAGAAAATGATTATATAATGGTATTCTAATTGATGATTTGACTTTATATTACTGAGTTTGGTTCATTGTGAAATCAAAAGGCTTGAATTTGATCCGGAAATTCTGAGCTTCTTCTTCTTCAACATTAGGTGCTTGAACACATTTTTGCCATTGTGACCTTTTAGGTGTCGACAGAAGATAAGCAAGTACTTTTCTGGGAAGCTGCAAGTCTACGGTTCCTTCCTTGGGTAACTTGGCAATGTACTTGATATACTTCGTTTCATTGTAGGCGACTGTGAAGAGAATATATTCTTGGTCGTTTATGATTGAATCAAGCTTCTCTTTGTCTGCTTCTATAGTTTCATCCAGCTTTTCAAATTGCACTGGAACATTTTTAGGGTACATTTCCGAATTCTTTTTGCATGTTTTATGTAATTGGGTTTCAAAATCCTCAATCAGCTCAATTGGGATCGGAACGAATTGAATGTGATAATGAATGGATGAAGATCTGCTGATTTCAAAGAATACCACACTGTATGTAGTTGTTTGGATAGACTGAAACATTTTGATCAAAGCCAGCTGATATCTGAGAATATCTCTGTAAAAATCTGAACGAAGAACACTGACCTGCTCATCTTCCACGCCACTACGTAAGGTGGGGACATGAGGAATTGCTATTATAATGCCATGTCCACTGAAGTTTAGCTCATCTCTGGGAAAAGTTAACGGCCCTTTGGCTACTGTAAGATAAACTGAGCTGGAAATTGAAATAATCATGTAGGTAGCCACCTTGGGGTTTGAGAGACAGAAAAAACAACTTGAAGGTGCTATAATCCTAGGCTTTTTCTTAGACGTAGCAACAGGATCAGCTAATCTTTTCAGGTCTTTTTCCTCCTCTGGCTCCTCAATCGGTTCTTCAAAGGGATTCTTGGAGGACGTATCTAAGTTCTGGTCTTCACTGTTTAACAATCCAATGTTAAATGCATAACACCATTTATCTTCTCCGCCATACCTTGCTAACGAGATGAATCTAGTAACCCTGTCGGTGCCTTTCCACTTAAACGGATCTCTTTCCAGGTGTCTTCCGGCTTCTGTACCTACTGCAAAATGATATCTCGGCTGAATCATTGAAACTATAGGATCTAATTGTTCATTACTGACCAAGGTTAATTTCTTTTCTCTGGCAATAACTTTGGGCCACTGAAACGTTAGAAGAATATCTACAGTTTTGCCATCAAAATAGTGTTCCACTTCATTAAAATCCGATATCGTCTTTGAAATATAGCCAATTGTCAACCCACAGTTCAACTTGTACGTACCGAACCGTCCTAAAAACATTAAATTGGCTATTCCAGGTAACTCAGTCTCATGTGAGTGCTTTAATTCCTCCTGACAGTAAACTGGGACATCTAAGGACTTAACATTGTTTAATTCTTCACTCGATGAAAAGACATCGCCTAGCAGGAAAACAGCTTCAAAAGGACCATTTTTCTTATGTAAGCTGTTGATAATCTTGAAAGTCTTGGACGGTTTAGAAGGATCTGGGTTCAGTAGAAGGCTAATTGTTAGTAAATATCGCTTGAACCATTACGATAACGCTGTTCACTCACATTTTAAACTTTGAACCATCCATTTGCTAGGGAACTAAAAATGTCTGAGGGAAGCTCTTCAAAGACGCTCGCCAGGAGGGACTTCGAGAGGAAGTACTACTACTCTCTACTAAACAACTAATATTTCATTTTCTATATGTACAGTACACTCAGATAAAGAATACTACAGATCTAGATTACCTCGCTGATGATTTCACTTGCTTCCCTGTAGGTGTTCAGTAACTTTTGACATTTTTCTCTTTCTTGAGCCAGGTTTTCATCTTCAAAAAGTAACTCGTCAAACAACGACTCTTTGTAGAGCTTGGAAACCAATCTGTTTTGAACGCACTCCTTGGTGTAATTTACCAAAAGACACATGACTGCTTTTGGAACTTGATCTTGAATCATTTCTCTGACAATGTCAAAATATGAATCGATCAGACGTCTGATTAACTCACATTCCAACTGCTCTCTCTCCGAGAGATGGTCTTCGGTATCTTTATTGAGATTCAGGGCATCCATCCGTTGAATAGCAGTTTGCGCTTCAGGTTCATTGGCAAAGTGTAACGTTTCACTGTCTTCGGCAAATTGAAAAGGCCTGGTGGCTGGCTTATTTTGTAATTGTTGTTGTTGGCTCTCTTGCTGAGAATCCTTTCCAAAGAAAAAGTTTAAAAAGGATTCCTTGTTATCACCATTCTGAGCCTGAGCGTGACGTGGATCATCCCCATGAACAGAGTCACTAGATTTGCGATGCTTTTCAATAAGTTGACTGACTGAACTGTTTGTGGAACCGTTTTCCAATAATAGCTCTTTAGGAGAATCGGGACTAGAAGCAGATCCAGCTTCAGACGTCTTCTTCCTTTCGTCTCGTGCCTTTGCCCTCATGCTCTCCTCCTTTTGTTTCTTCCTTTCTTCAACAACACTGGTCATAGCAGCGGCAGCACCAACAAAATTTGGGTGGTTTGTGTTGATGTAAGCTCTGTGGATGTCAATAAGACTTTCAACATATTGAGTAGTTGGTCCTAATCTTTCCCTAAGTAAATCTGATATCACCTCAATCAGTTTAGCTTGCAACTTAGGATATCGGCCAAGTTCAGGAGAGCCACAGTTGTGACATATCTTCATTAGCTCCTCATAAACCAATTCTACACACCTGTGCGATGGTCCTTCTAATAGTTTTATCTGGGGTTTAACCAAAAGGTCAAATGCCAACTCTGGAACAAAGAGAGAGGGTCTTGGACCAGTGGAATTTCTGATTGCAGTACGAATATCGCTTACTGATAAACTAGCAGTTGGATTAATACTCAATAAAGAGCTTCCAAAAACATCATTGTAAATAGAATATATTCTTGCACCTCCACAGAGCTCCTTCGTGCTCACAGAAGAAGAGTTTCCTTCGATTGAGTTTACAAAATTAGTGGCGAACTTAGTCATCAACTGTAAAATAAGACCACCTTTATTGGATTCGGAGACGGAACCCATGTCTCCATACGATGCCAACTCCTGTTCAGTCTGACCCATTAAGGTGTTTAACTTAGCCTTGATATCAGGCAATCTTTCTCTTATATGGTTCATCAAAGTCTGATTGAGAACTCTTGCCAGGTACTTCGTTCCACATCTGTTTGCAATATTTCTGTATGCAGCATGAGATTGGAAAAACTCTTCTTCAGCTCTCAAACTGTCGAATAACGCTTTATTGACAGAAATGTCCTGCTGTGATCGGTTGACGACTCCAATGAATCCTAATTTTAGAGGATATACTTTTCCAGTAAGAATGTCCAGAGCATTGGTTCCATGGTCCATAAGGTCGACCTTAGACAGAACTCCGATAGTTCTCTTTCCCTGAGGATCAACTTGTCTGGCCAACTTCAGAGCTTCGCTGTTAACCAAATCAACGTTTGCAGGGGATACAGCTAGAATAATTGCATTGGGCCTAGCAATATACTCCAGGATCAAGTTTTTAATTTGCCTTTCAATGTCTGTTGGCTGATCACCGATAGGAATCTTAGTCAAACCTGGAAGGTCGACCATGGTCAGGTTCAAGACTTTTGGAGAATAGATTTTCAAATTGATAGGGACTCTACTAATTCCCTTGTTCTTACCTGCAATTCTGGCGGTCTCTGCCTCAATTTCCCTTCGGATCTCTTGAAAATTGTAGAAACGTTTTCCTGGCAAATGAAGAAATTGACCCCACTCTGCTACTGGGGATTCATCTTCTCCATTTGTTGAGTTGGCGTTTTTTCGGAGATGGTCCTCTAATGTAGGTTCTTCCATGGGATCGGGATGCTCTGGATATCCTTGACCGGTGGAGGGGTTTTGGTGAACCAAAGGATCATCTGGCTGAATGTTGATCAGTTGAAGAATCAAGGGCCTCCTGGTGACAATTCCGGTTCCTCTGGGCAAAAAATCTTTACCTACGATATTCTCTAGTACCGAAGATTTACCTGCTGATTGGGAGCCTATAATCGTTAGTAGGGGTAGATCTAGCTCTGTCAGGTTTGTTGCTGTCACTATGTCCTGTAACTTGTTGACGACTGGGATAAGATCTTTCAATGCAGACATGGTTGCGATATGGGGCGGGTATCAGTCAGTGGGTATCTTATGATTGTGGAAAGATGGTGTCTAGCCAGTTTGATCTTTAATTGAAAGTAATGTTGAAGATGAACCAGATCGCAAGGGTGTACAGTCTTTATTTAGAGTTGTATTGACTTTTGGATTTTCAAAGCATGGCAATACAGATTCTTTCGCGAAGATCAAAACAGTGGTGGCAAGGTGGTCCAGAGGGGATCGTAGGCGGATCGTGAGTTTTTCAAGAAGACGCATATCGGTCTAGAAGGAAAGTAGCAATAGTAGGAACAATAGCAACGAATGCACCAGACCAGGACACGTAGAACCCAACAGGCCCACCAACACTGCCCCATGTAAGCGCAGAGATATTTACTGAAGCTAGTTCAATACGAATATGTCAATGTGTGTTTTGTTAGACACATCTCGTGCGGATTGTAGATCTGATATTTTACTGTATGATGAGATTTCAGGAACCAAGGATCGTTTGAATCCGACTAACGACTTATATGCAAGATTAAAGCTTTACATGTAGCAAGTTTAAATAAAAATACTGAAAGTAGGAATCTCTGAGCTTGCCTGCTGGAACCATACCAGTAATTGACGTGGTCCAGCAGTTCATTAGCTTAAAATACAGATGTAGTTACTAGGCATGCTGACATGGAAAATCAGCCTTCTGGGTTGACTGTAAGTCAATTGTTCGTCTAAATTATCTCTATAGTTTTTCATTTTCTATGTGGATATGATTTGTCAATTCCCTAGTTTGACTCCCGATTAACAGTAACAGATTGGTTTGCAAAACAAAGTGTGGATGTTTTTAATTGATGGGTTGATATTATACAGCTCACGTCATAATCAGATTGGCTACTGATGATTATTCCTGCCAAACTTATTCGCCCTCGGCTCCTATTTTCTTCGTCTAATCATAGAAGTAAGGTCATTGACTTGAGGGGTATTATTGGAGTTGGAATTGGGTAGACTGGGCAGCTTTTGGGGTGCTTCCATCGTTCCAACTATCGACGAAAATACCCTATCGCCAAACACGTTCTTTATATCTTTGAAGGAGTTGATATCCTCTAGGGATGAATAATCTTCTCCTGTGACGAACAATTTTAGCTTCAGAAATTTTTTCTTTCGGAAAACAACCATGTCCCCGTGGTTATCTCTTTCAAAAGCAGGAACACCTAATTCCCCAGATACACCGATCACTCCCACCGTTATACCTAAACGGAACTCCTGTCTAGCACTCAGCTCCAACCAAAATCGCCCTACATTCGTAGACTTGGCTCTTCCTTCCAGCACCAAATGCTCTAAGAATCTACCTTTCGGGTCATCTGGAAGTAACGGAATCCTGTAAACAGCTATATCTGAATCTTGGGACGAGAATATATCACCGACTTTCCACTTGCCGTTCGGCAGGTACTTTGTTATGCTGGACTTTTCAGCTCCCGGAATGGTAACTCTAAAGTTTGTATCTGCTTGGAACTTTAATTCGGTGGCCATTTCATCGACTATACGAATCCACCATTTCAATAGCCTCTCACCGGATAATTGATGCTTCAATTGGTTCTTTCCCGAGTTGGGAAAAAGATACTGGGGTTCAGGGCGAGTGAACATGCTGATTTGGGCAACGATTGGACCCTTTGGTTCGAACTTAAGGTAATCAGTCTTCGGATTAAAAGATTTCTTTCCACTCGATATGTCAGCAAGAAACTTCAAAGAATCGGCGACTGAACTCATTCTATCCATGCTTTCGAACTTTGGATATCTCGGCAATACTTTGCTCAAACTTTGAACTAGATCCAGTCGAAGAATGAATTTCAGACAACCCTTTACAACCAAGCCCACCTTCAAGGATGGAACAGAGATGAGGCCCGTAGTATCTGCCTTGGACACGAATAAAAACAATTGAGTGTGATCGTTATGGATAATCACGTATCTGTAAACCTCTAGTCCAATGACTGGGACATTCTGAAAATACAGAACAATGAAATGCTGGATTTTGATGCAAACGGCGTCATTATTTATACCGCATATAATATTCTTAGCTACCTTTGGTTGGGTTAGGACGTGAAGGACATCAAAGGCGACACCTTTCGGAAGCAATGCCTGCAGATATTCAGATAGTGACATTCCATAGAGAAGGGAGAAATTATATAATCTAGGATCTCGAGAATTTGAATTATCTGATATTGGCTGGAAAGAAAATTACCAGAAATCAAGACTACAACAAAAGTGATCGATCTACCGGTGGACATTTCATTTTATAATCTAAGCGTTAACATAATCTTCCGGATAGAATACTAATCTCTCAACTCCAGACGCAGTCAAAATAACCATTCGTATAACACCACCTGAAGATCCATCCCATTTAATCGCCTGCGACAACGAAGTTTTGATAAAGTCAACCGTCTCATCTTTTGTCATATTGCTTCTGAAATGCTTGTTACAATATCCATAAATGAACGTCGATCCTGAACCTGCAATGGCATATTCTTGTTTGTGAATAGATCCTCCAATTGGAATACTGTAAATTGCACCCTTTTCCTTGTCGTCATACCCGGCACAGATAATACCAGCCGTTAATGCATCTTTGTTGTTGTAGCACATTTCTTGGAATAATGATGCTGCTATCTTGGTAGTTGGTGGTGCTCCGTGCTGGGCTTCATACAATTCTAGGTGATACTTCACTATGTCTGCAACAGCTTGGGTGTCGGCAGCAGAACCTGATCGACAACACCACACGGTGCCGTGGATCTGGGTCAATTTATCTGTCACTCTGTTGGCAATGTAAGCACCTGTAGTAGTACGGGAATCAGCTCCCAAGATGACACCTCCATCAAACTTGACGGCCATAATTGAGGTTCCTAAGTTGACCTCCCCCTTTTTCAGATGGTTTATATCCACATTAATGCCGTTCATTGGGGATATCTTGTTATTCCTAAGTGTATATGTATGAGAGGATGTGTCAACTACTAAGGTACTCGTTTCCTCTCTTGCCACTGAATGTTAAGAGGGAGCCCTTCTATATTGGGTGGTGCACTTCTACTGAAGAGAAAATTCACCTATATATTTTTTTCGTTCGTTTTTCTCTTTCAAATACCATCACCAGAAACACAATGTCTCAAGTACCGTTGCAATTTGATTTTTTGACACCCTCCGGCTCGGCCTGGGGTCCCTCAACAACTGTTCCCGAAAGCCTGCGCTTTCATGACATCCCATATGCGCCTTACTCCAAATCTGACAAGCTAGGTAAGGCTGCTGACTGGCAACAGTCCAAAGACGGAGGATCTCAACAACAATCTGTCCAAAAGAACGTCAAGGTACAAAGAGGCCAAAGAGACCAATACCACGCTTATGGGGCTTCTGCAGCTGCCTCATTTGCTGCTGAGAACGACGAAGATGGTAAGTTCTTGGTCGTCGATAGCTCCATCTCTAATGCTAAGGACTCGTTCAACTTGCCTAACGCTCAATCCAATAACCAGAATAACAACCAGAATAATAATCAACAGAGACAGCCAACCGTCTTGCGAGGAAAGAAATCCTCAGTTCGTCAACAACCTCAGCGTAAGCCAGGCTATTCTAACAGCACCTGGTACAACAACCGTATGAAGGAGGATATCAACAAGAATAGAGAGAGTTCCATTAAAGTCAGCAAATCTTGGAAAATTATTTCTGACATTGAGTTCTCTAAACTGACCAAGCTAAATTTGGAGGTCGGTTCTGGTTCTGACGTTCGTTCCTTCGGTACTGTTCCTTTGTACCAAAAGACTTTTGAGAAATTGAACAACGGTGTTTCTGCTCCACTCAAAGCTTCTAACCGCCATTCCATCAACCCTACTGTCTCCAAAGATCCTATCATCAAGGAGTTGGCTGAAAAAAAGGAGGCAAAAGCTTTCTTTTCTTCCAACGTTTTGACTCAGTTGATGTGTGCCTCGAGAGCTTCTTACTCTTGGGATGTCATTGTTACTAGAAAAGGTGACAACTACTACTTTGACAAGAGGGATGGATCCATTTTGGATAAGGTTACCGTGGATGAAAACTCCTCTAGTCCTCCATCTGACACGCATGACACTAACATTAATAATGCTGATAACTTGATCACCGAAGCCACTATAATTAACGATAACTTTGTTGACTCTACTGTGGTTAGAAACGGAGGTGTGACTCTTGAGACCGAAGAACCACCATTCCCAGTTAGTAACGACATTTTGCCAAAGGGTTACAGATACAGAAAGTTTTTGCTACCTGAGAACGACGAAGAAGCTGAACCTCTGCCAATCATCGTCCGAACCCCGGTTGATGCTTACATGAAGGACCAAGGATTTGTGTCGGTAAAGGCACTGAACCAATATGATCCTAAGGAATTTGACTGGAAGGTCAAGTTAACTCAACAACGAGGTGCTATCATGGCTTCTGAGATGAAGAAGA
Organism: Komagataella mondaviorum; assembly: GCA_023213015.1. Taxonomy (NCBI): domain Eukaryota; kingdom Fungi; phylum Ascomycota; class Pichiomycetes; order Pichiales; family Pichiaceae; genus Komagataella; species Komagataella mondaviorum. The sequence continues at coordinate 682,225 of JAKWBA010000005.1, read as the reverse complement.
ATAATAATAAGATCTCCAACTGGACTACCGAAGCAATTCTGGCAGGAAACGAGACCATCAAGATTGGATTTGTTGCTAGAAACTCTCCAAAGAGCAACCAGACTCATGTAATTTTAGGTGTTGCTACCTACAAACCTCAAGATCTTTCCGCACAGATCGGATTACAGCAAGGTAACGGTTGGGGTATTGTCAAATCGTTGATCGATATTATTAGACACGAATATGAACATGGTGACGCTACTGAACAGACTAAGTTTGTGGTAACGAAGGATCCTAAAGCCTCCAAATTAGTGCTGTATGCAGCTGTAGATGGAATTTTGGGGAATGACGAGGATGAATCTGTCTAAATAGTAATATAGATTTCTTTTCTTTTGTCGATCTATGAGTAGGAACATGGCGGTGTAATGACGTGAAATTTCTATTACATTAAGAAATCGTTATGGTTCATTTACAGAAGAATAATTCTCCACAAATTTTCCTTGATTGAGCAGGCCATTCGGTGATAGATGGCCATCGTCAGTATCGTCGCCGTCTGAATACTCAGGACTTTTCAAAATATTGTCGACGATGTAATATTGTATGGCATTCATAATTAGGGGAAAAATCATTAGAACAATGGAAAGCTGCAGCCTTGGATAACCTTCAGTCCAGCTCAGGATCCAATCTGCCATTAGATAAAACCAATCATTGGATAGCAATAATAGATAAATTGTAGTCTTTGTGAGAAACAACCCAAATACGTACAGACTCAACTGTTTAAAGTAATAGCTTAACTTAGGAGGGCTGCCGTATTGGCCAGATACGATGCCTTCTATGCCCAGTCTTGAACATCCATTGTAAATCATCCATAAAAATAACCAAAGAATGGGTATACCCACAGTGGTATCGAACAGGATGTTCAAGAAGTAATAATCACACGGATTTTCGTCTTCCTCGTCCATGTCAAAGTCATCGCCTCCAAATATTATGCTTGCAATTACGTTTAGGATGTGTATTCCTAAGCTACCAAACACTTGCTTAGACACGTCAAAGAACCAAATAGTCCATGGTCTTTGATGAGGATACTCTTTGTATCTTTTGAAGAGAAGAGTGCTCAGTGATAGAAGCCCCAGGATTGCTTGAACGAACAAAGCAAACGGACCTAGTAGCTTGCACTGGTCAGACATTGCTGAGTAATGTAAAGAGAAACCTTAACAGAAAGGGAGTGACTGAAGGGAACAGATAGAAGAAGGTTTCGCGTATCCATGGGCCATGTGGGAGGTGATGAGCAATTTCTGGAAGGAGGATGCGGTGAGACGCTTCCATGCGAGAATTATTGTTCAAAAGCACTTCGCGATTGAACTCTTCTCTTTCTTTACCAAAGACTAAACCGAAGATGTCCGAACCAACTCAACCACCAAAAGCAGAGTGTAAGTAGTACTTCCGAGCCACAAAGAGATGTAGGAGATGTGTACTAACAGCTGTCAGCCAAACCAAAGCCATGTTGCGTTTGTAAGCCAGAAAAAGAGGCCCGTGACCAATGCTTGTTAATCAATGGTCAAGAATCGGGAAAGTGTGACGACTTGATTTCCCAATATAAAGTCTGCATGAAAGGGTTTGGATTTGAGACCAACTAGTAGCATCAGTTGAATGACTACCCTCTTGTACATAGGTCAAAAATGATAGAAGTGCTTTCGAAAAAGATTCAATTGTGGCTACTTTGAGCAGATGTTTTGGTGAATAATTTATAAAGTCCATTTTTACAGATTTCGTAGTGCTGCTTTCTATTCGTTCTCGTGGATTCCATCCGATCTTGCCCACCAGTATCCACCAGTATCCATCCATCAACTTCTATTGAAGATTTACCATAGTGTGACAGAATTTCGTAATCAATCGCGGTTAAAGCAAAGATCATGCGCTTAAATGAAAGCCCGCCCGCAAATCCCTCCTGAACTCAGATTACTTTCTTAACCATTGACTCAGCATGGCTTCTCTATTGACATTGAACAACGGTCTTAAACTCCCTCAAGTAGGATTGGGTGTCTGGAAGATTCCTAACGAATTAACAGCCGAGACTGTGTACAATGCCATCAAGCAAGGATATCGTCTTTTTGATGGTGCCGAAGATTATGGCAATGAAAAGGAAGTAGGCCAAGGCGTGCGAAAAGCAATTGATGAAGGAATTGTCAAAAGAGAAGATCTTTTCATCGTATCCAAGTTGTGGAACAATTACCATCACCCTGACAATGTCGGCAAGGCTCTTGACAGAACTCTTTCTGACCTGGGTTTAGACTATCTGGATCTATTTTACATCCATTTCCCAATTGCCTTCAAATTCGTACCATTGGAGGAGAAATACCCTCCTGCATTCTACTGTGGCGATGGGAATAACTTCCACTATGAAGATGTGCCACTTAGTGACACATACCGTGCGCTTGAGAAGCTTGTAGATGCTGGCAAGATCAGATCTTTGGGTGTCTCCAACTTCAACGGCGCTTTGTTGCAAGATCTTCTAAGAGGCGTTCGTATCAAGCCCGTTGCATTGCAGATCGAGCATCATCCTTACCTGGTACAACAGAATCTGATTGAGTATGCCCAATCTGAGGATATTGTCGTTGTGGCTTATTCCTCATTTGGACCTCAATCTTTCTTGGAATTGAATGTCACCAAGGCCCTGAACGCTGTATCTTTGTTTGAACACGATACCATCAAACAAATCGCCCAAGCTCACAACAGATCTGCGGGTGAAGTTCTGTTGAGATGGGCAACTCAAAGAGGCCTAGCTATCATTCCAAAGTCCAGTAAACCAGATAGATTGACCAGCAACTTACACATCAACTCGTTTGACCTAACAAAAGAAGATTTAGAGGCCATTTCGTCGCTCAATCTTGGGTTGAGGTTCAATGATCCATGGGACTGGGACAAGATCCCTATTTTTGCTTAGATTCTGTTATGTAGTGAATAGGACAACATTCTCAGTGTCTCGAAATCAGGAACATCTAATCGCCTCTTCTCCTAGTGTTTCCTTCTCCTCTTTCTTCTGTTTGCCAGGGCACCATAATTCACAGCTCATGTCTATCATAAATCCTCTTAAGAAGAAGCTGTCTGTAGCGTTGATCCAATTGAAGACAACGGCCAGCAAACAACAAAACCTAAAGTCTGTCGCCAATCAAATTCAGAAAGCCATCTCCACTCGTTCCAATGTGGATTTGATAGTTCTTCCAGAGTGTTTCAATTCCCCCTACAGTGTCACGGAGTTTGCCAATTACGCTGAATCGATCCCTAATGGAGAGACCACCAAGTTTCTGAGCCAGCAAGCAGCCGATCATGGAATATTCATTGTTGGTGGTTCTTTCCCAGAAAGAGGTGAGGATAACAAGATCTACAACACTTCATTGACATTTGACCGAAAAGGTGAGATTATCGCCAAACACCGAAAGGTACATCTCTTCGACATTGATATCCCCGGTGGGATTACTTTCAAGGAATCCACTTCCCTTTCAGCAGGGAAAAAAGCCACTGTATTCGATTCTGAAGAATTTGGGAAAGTTGGCCTAGGGATCTGTTATGATGTAAGGTTCCCAGAGCTAGCCATTCTTGCAGCTAGAAAACACAATGCTGGAATCATGATCTATCCGGGCGCCTTCAACACAGTAACTGGGCCTCTCCACTGGGAGTTACTAGCACGTTCGAGAGCCGTTGACAACCAAATCTTTGTCATTCTGTGTTCTCCAGCCAGAGATATGGAATCCTCCTACCATGCTTATGGTCATTCGTTGGTGGTTGACCCTAGTGGAAACATCATTGCCGAAGCTGCTGAGGGTGAAGAGATCGTCTATGCTGACCTTGACCCGAGCTTACTGGAGTCTGCAAGAGCTGGGATTCCTGTTACTACACAGCGTCGCTACGATATATACCCTGACATCAGTAAGGAGAGTAAAGTCTCTGCTAAGTAGACGTATTGAATATAACGAACACCATTTCAAGCCAACCTTAACTCTAGCTCACAGTCATCCTCCTTTCAGCTGTTTAGCGAATTGTTGATACTCTCCAAAACTCCACAAGTGTCTTATCTCCAACATCTCCATTACCAATCTAATGTTAGAAGTCCTCAAGGGATTCAAGTATGAATCCATATCTGAGGGGAAGTTCTCGCCATCCAGAATCTTTTCGCAGATAGTTATTCTGCAATTGGTGTACTACGTGATTGCCTTTATATTGTTCTACTTCACAGCCTCTTTGGCAGGGTTCCAATTTTCGTTACAATGGATCTTTTCATGGGAACTGGTCTCTTCTGAAAACTCTTTAGGCTGGACATTGTTTCTGCTTTGGCTGCTTGACTCACTGCTTTGTGTTGTCTTCATGATGTGGATCGTTGGAAGAAGCAAATTGGCGTGGGACTTTGCCATAACAATACATCTGATCAACTTTTTGGTGTGTTGGCTTTATTCAGGAAGAATCCCGGCCTCTGTCCTATGGTGGTTCTTGCAGCTTTTAAGCTCGATAATTCTAGTCAGTCTAGGCACTTGGTCTACTCGTTGGCAAGAGCTAAGGGATACATTTTTTGAAGGCTTAATCGAACCGGGTATCGCAAGAGAAGGAGACCCAGAACTAGGCATCTCCACAGAATTGAGTGATTTGCCTCCAAAATAAAAGATCAAACTCATGTTCATCTTGCTTGTTTTAATATGTATATATCTGTCTATTCATTGTACCTATAATCTGTCAAGATTAGTACTTTGGATGGGAGCTGTTTCGAAGGCTGAGGAATTAATATTCTCAACCTCTCCTTGGAGTCATCAGCCCCAATTACATAGGCAAATCCCAGAACGGAGCTATTAGCTACATCTTCCATTAATCCATTATCGTCCTTGGTGTACAGATATTTTTGTAGATCCAGCTGAGAGGGATTTACCATTGTTAATACACTGTGTTGTAGAGAACTCTCAGATGGTTCCAATCTAGAGAAGAAATTCGTAGTAGCATGGCCCTTACGGTCGGCATTACTGGAATCTGGAATAAAAGAGTCTGCAGATGGAATTAGAGACTGGTCAAATTCGCTTGTATTAGTAGATTGAAATAGAATGACTTCATTATAGGCAACTGTAATCGTGTACGGAGATAACACAATCTTGTCAAATCCGTAGAAATATTCTTTGATCATTCTCTGTTGCCTGCTGCGGATGAATGAATCATCCTTTTCGACGCAACCACTTGACTTTGCCACTTTGACCAGGTTTAATATTTTGGAAGGGTCCGAAGGAGGATTATTAAGTTTTGTCAGTTTTTTCTTTAGATCGATAGACAATCTCTCGTTACCAATGACCACAAGAACATTGATTTCAAAATCACTAATGATGTTTTCTATAATGTTGAGATTTTTGATACTTAATGGAGGTGAGTCCACCACAAGTCCACTATTGCCAACCACTGGGTCTTCCTCCATTCTACTAAGACAGCTGACACCCAATCGTGAAACTTCGTATTTGTAGAGAGGTTCATTGGTCTCCAAAGTTTCTGCTCCGTAGTACTTGACAATTGGTTGTTTCTGGTGGTAAAAACTGGCACCTGTTGTGATTGTTTCACCTAGATTGATATTCTCAACATTTAACATTTCACTAATAGGAGTACCTGTTAAAACACCTGGGGGAGTGAAAGCACTTTCTTGGGGGTTCAAGGAGACCAACAGTGGCTGTCTGTCCATTTTCTGGGCATAGGATACCAAGATCCTTGCCAAGCTGGTCCTTCCACAGTCTTTGCTTCCGATGATGAGTACTCTAGGGCCGAGTAATTTCTCATTACCCTTTCTGTTCTGGTTTTGAGCTGTCACGTACTTTCTCTGTTCTTCTAGCAATGAGTGCAAATTGAGATATATGGGCATTGTGGTTTCTTCACTAACATACTCAGAGGAAAGATCACCTGAAAATTGTAACTTACAACCTCTGTACGTGAAAATACACGATTTTGATGGCCCATGAAAGGTGTACTCGATATTCTGCGCAATTTCAGTTCCAAAAATCTCAGCAAATCCCTCAATAACTTTCACTTTAATGGTTTCTTCACTGGATATCTCATACCGCCATTCGGAGTTGGGCTTTAGTGTTATTATATTAGATTGTTCATTGGAGGCAGGTATAGCCTTGGGTGAAAGTTAGTATAGACATTCCAAAGATAACGAAGAAAAAGGAAAGCCAGTAGAGCTAAGTCGGGTACATACGCTAGTTTCCTGATCCAGTCCAGGCAGCGACATGTTGTAGTTGTCAATGGAAACGTTATTCTACAAAGTTGGCTCAGACGTAACTGTCGAAATTTAGGTTCGAGAAATATATGTTTCTGATGTATGTATTACGTAAAGCGGTCTAAAGGTTCTATTTGGACAGAGAAAGGTCAATCTTGGTAATGCCAATATAACTGAACAGGGCAACTAAAATACTCAATCCAATGTAGATCGGTTTCCTCAAGTATGCAGCAAGAGTGTATCTATATTTGATGGTCACTTTGACATTTCTGAGATCAACAACCAAATTCTCAAACTTCAATGTCACCTTGGTGTGAGACCCAAAGATATCCAGGTAAGAATAGACTTCTGAAATCGAATATTCAGTGTCAGATAGGGGAGAATCCACCGAGATGAACTCGGCTCCTTCGGGCAAAAAGAAAGAAACTTCAACCTTTTCATAAACAACATCAGTTGAGCCCCCAATTAATGGAACTTCCAGTGTGTACTCATGCTTGTTTTCAGCATCCTCTTGTACGAAATCACTTAGCTTGTGGGTCCAGCCAACGGTGAAGTTGTAATTCCAGTTACCAAAAATAGGGAAACGTGGTTTGATGATTAGGTTGTTTTCCATGACCATTGAGGTTGACACGTTTCCAACCAAATCTGTGAAATAAATGTCTTTCGTTTCAACACCTCTGTACATAGGGAAATGGATAGCCGTGATAGCTGGGCTTGTTTTCGTTGCCATTCTTTTATTCATCCACTCGGCACGGGAGAATCCAGACACCAATTCTGCAGCTTTGTTGGAATAATCGTAATGCTCTTCCACTTGGAGAGTGTTTAACCTTGGAGAAATCCATAAATCTCTGCGGAGATCTTTCACATAGGGCAAAGGCAAGTTTCTTTCGTAAATCAAAGAAACGGGGCTTTCTGTGTATGGGGCAAACGACTCTTCTTTAACATCGTAGGTGAAACCCCCGTCAACGGTTTTAAGCTCCCAGTTGAATGAATCAGCTGATCCTGTTGTTTTCAATTCTTTGGCGGAAGCAGGTCCTTGAAATCTAATTTTATAATTCTTTGTTGGATAAGCAGAAAATGGAGTCTTGTTAATTGACAGAACAACATTTTGGATATCGCCGATGGCCTGTTTTCTAGGAAATGGCTCCAATTGGTTGGTGATGAGCAAAGAAACGGCAAAGCTCACTTTCGACTTGGGAGCAATGGGGAATGGAAGCTCAATCACGGAGTAGACTTGGCCTTCAATTTCGTCGATATGTGATTCCATGGGAACTTCAGTCTTTGAGGAGTCCACGGTAGAAGCAAAGGAGAAGGAAATTAAATCGGAAACATTCTTTGGAATGGCAAAGTAATATGTCGAGCTGGGTTGGTTACCTGTGTTTATAGCCTTGATCACATGCCTTTCTTTAACAAAAGATTTCGACAAATCCACAACTTTAACATAATCAGCATTTTCCCAGGAGTTGATGATTTCACCAAACACACTGCCTATCAAAAGGAACAGAATTGAGAGAAGTTTCATTGTCCTGTCCAAGTATGAATGATAAATGAAATCTAACTTCCACGTATTGAATGGGAAAGTATTGTTTAGGACACTACAATGGAAAGTGATAGGAATTACTAAGAAAGAGGGTAGGTGACATTGGGAGAGGCAAAAGAGATAATAGGAAGTCAAGGCATTTTACCTAGTGGTAGCCCACAGCTTCATCGCTACCTTGTTCATTTTGATGCAACCTTCTCCTTCAAGGGTCAAAGAGCAGACTCACACTCCAGCTTATGTAATGAGAACTTTTAGCGTGTTTTTTGGACTTCACTGAACACGCGCGCTCAGAAGACTCTATGTGAGAGCGCCTGACAGAGATGTGATGCAGGCCAGCTCGTCTATTTAATATGGAATGAGCCTTAAGTATGACATCCAACAGTTAACAAGCCTCCTTGTTCAACTGTATAATGATCGTGATGTGACCAATCCCCATTTAAGTCGTATACGCCAAAGTTTCCAGAGAACTTTCCGGGTGGAGGAACTAATCGGTGAGCATACTCATGCTGAAGTGCTTTCAATATCCAGCAGTATATATGGTGACTCCACTTTTCACATCATAAGAAAAAACGATTCTGTCTTACGGCCTAGTCTGTCCAAAATCATTGAGGAGGTTGATTCGCCGCACCTGGTTTTAAATGGGGATTTATTTTCCCAGCATATGGAAAATTTCCAGCAAGAGTTGAAATCAATAGAGGGTATATTCACTGCAAGCTCTAATGAGCCGATACAAGACAGTGTTACGCGCAAGGTGAACCTGCTCATTGACACTTATGCTAATTATTCTACTATTTCCCTTACCCCAAGACTAATCAAATTGGTTCACAGGTTTTTCTTGTACGAGTACCAGTACCATCAACAGATAGCTGTCATGGTAGATAATGGAGAAACAGATAATGTCTTACGCCCATTGAATCTCCAAGTTGATGATGACGATTTCGGTTACTGTTATAAGAACTACCTGTCTTGCATTCTTGCTCGAGACGATCTCTCTGATGGTCAGATGTTCGAGTTATCAACGGCCCTGGTTCAAACTTTCCTTAACATGAAGCACGTAATTGGCATAATTGATTTGAAAATGTACGAATATTTCAATGAACAGGCTATTTTGCTGGTGAAAGATCTAGCACCCTCATCTGATACCGTGGGTACGTATTTTGTGAATAATCCGATTTTTCCTACTTCTACGAACACTGAGGAGAAAGAACAAATTGATGATCTCTCTGAGCATTTTGGTATTCTGGAGACTTTTGGCTTATTGAAAGATGTGGTCTCGGTGTATTTTACTGATGAGTTTCTAACTCCAAAATTCCTGAACTTGAGATTCTTTCATGATATATTCAGGGAATATGCTGAAATCATTATGAACGAGGCTGGCCTTCGGCATATATATCGTGATAGAATCTTCCAAAAAGTCGAACAGTACTGTCGGCTCAGACAAATTGACAACCTAAAGATACTCTGTATTGAGTTATTTGAACAGCCTACAGAAGAGTTTGCTCTTGCGATATTCAATGTCAAGTCCAGAAGGAAGTTATTGCATAAGACACTGACCCATTGGTTTACCGCATATGAGAATAAACAAATTGATGACGAACTCATGGTCCTTTGGAATAATCGCTCTAGGAAAGTCTACCTGAAGAAATGGCTCAGTGTTTTAGTGGAAAGGCAACACCAGAGCGCAAAGGCAACTGATGTACACCACTCCCTAAGCCGATTCCTTTATTTCAGGGTCTGGGCCAACAAATACGCAGCTCATCAAACGTTTGAAAAGTCTAGTCGTCTTTTTGCTCAAAAGAAGCACTTTCGGAAATGGACAATCAAAAAGTCCAATGTTTCCAGCATGAATACTCTCATTCCTAAAATAAATTTACTCACAGTAGCCCCGATATTTGATGTTTGGCTACTCAATAATCCTCTAATGATCTCTCAGCTCATAGATTCTAAAAATACAAGGCTTTTGAAAGAATGCTTAACGTTTTGGACCGGAAAGAGCATAAAAATCAGGGATATGCAGCAACTGAGCAACACGCTACAATCTAGAGCTTTGCTAAGCAAATTCTTTTATCCATGGGTTACTCAAACGATACATGTGAACTCACAAAATTTGAAGCAAAAAGGGAAGCTCTTTGTTTGTTCAAGGTTTTTTAATCATTGGAGACATGTAAGTCATTTGCATTCGTTAATACAAAAAATTGAGTTAACACAAGCACTCAATCTTCGAAAGTATACTTTCAGTAAATGGGCAGAGGCTTCCAGAAATGCGAGAACAGCAAATCACTTTTACGATTGCGTAATAGCGTCAAAAATGTTCAAGAAATGGAAACAGTCAACTATTGCCAAAAAATTTGAATTAGAAACAGGACGAAAACTAGCTGCAAGAACATTTAGGACTTTTCAGTTGGAAGCAGCAAGTCGATCTATAAGTCGTAGGAGGCATAGATTGATCATGAAAGAGTCCTTGTCGAAACTAAAAACACAGTTTAATATCAATCAGGACCGTGCAGAGTTTTCACGGCTTCACTATCGCACAGTAATTACAAGAAAGCTGCTCTTAAGTTGGTATCTCAGAAGAGAAGCAGTGGAAATAAATGTAAAAACAGCAGTAAGATTCCACAGCAAGGTTCATTCAAGGGAAGGACAGACATTGAAAAAACAAGTCTTCCAATTCTGGCTCGCCCTTAGTAGACATGTCGTTTCCAAGTCAAAAATGTTGGACAGTATACATGATTCTCTTGTGAATGAAAGACTGTACAAGCGTTATCTGGGTAATTGGATCAACAAAAACAATAAAAAAGCCGAATTGCTAACAGAGGCTATCGGGTTTAGAGAAACAAAACTGAAAACTCTGGGATTTAACATCTGGATAGACTCGCTGAACGAACTTGATAGAATGGAGCTGATGTGCAGAGAAAAGATAGATGAGAACTTTACCAAGGTTTCACAAGAGTTACTTCGAGAGTGGAGAATGAAAGGAATTAAGTGGAATGGAGAATTTCAAAAAGCCATACAATTTGAAAAAAGGTGGAACCACAATCGTTTGGCAATGCTTTGGTTGGTTTGGCAGGACTCGTATAAATTACTTCAAGCAAAGAAAAGTCGAAAAAATTCCCCTGGAAACATATCTGATAGTGACAATGATGAGGGGGCAGCAATAAATCCTATATCAGAAGGAACAATGTCTCCTTTGGCAAATCGCAGAAAGCATCTCGATACCCTTGCAAGGGGAGTTCAACGTCTTGATATCTTTGATGTTCCACAGCTACCTCCTGGAAGTCCTACAACGCCTACTCGTCGTGGAAATCAACAACCATTTTCCACTCCGGGGAGAATTCGGCGTGTATCTCCGACACCAAGAATTTCACCTACAAAGACACCATCTTTGAATGGATCACCAGAGGACTGGGTACCTGCTACAGAAAGAATTAGAAGAACCCGAATACAGACACTGAAGAAAAGATACGCTGCCGCTAGAATCACAGAACCATTTGTCTCGGATAGCAACAGATCAACAATAATACAGCCATTCCTGTAGAGAAATAGTTGCCTCAAACATCTGACTGTTACGAAAAACGTGCACGTCCTATGTTGAGCATTAATCTTAATAATTCCTCGAAATTTATTTTTCTCACCGACATTTGATTGAACATCATCAACAGAGCTGTTTCTATACTAAGACGAAAAAGACTCAAGATGTCCGACCTTCCAAATGAATTCAACGAGCCCGTTATCCTCGCTATTATTGGAGGTACCGGTTTGTACAAATTAGACTGTCTTCACCCAGTTGCAAAATTGCATGTAACTACGCCATGGGGTGCTCCTTCTTCAGCCATCACCATCTCAAAGACCGCCAATGGGTTCCCTATAGCATTTCTTGCAAGACATGGAGAACACCATTCTTTGACGCCTAGTGATGTTCCAAGCAGAGCTAATATTGCAGCCTTGAAGCACCTTGGTGTCAAGGCAATTGTGGCTTTCTCTGCTGTGGGATCTCTTCAAGAACACATCAAACCTAGAGATTTCGTCGTCCCTACCCAAGTGATTGACCGTACTAAAGGTATCCGCCCATCCTCTTTTTTCGACTCAGGTTTTGTCGCCCATGCTGGTTTTGGAGATCCATTTGACCTTACTTTGAACAAATTCGTCAACGAAGTCGTTAGAACCCATGAGCTAAAAGGAGACTCTTCAGTTTTCCATACTAAGGAAACCGAGAAGAATGATCTAACTCTTATATGTATGGAAGGGCCTGCCTTTTCTACCAGAGCAGAGTCCAAGTTGTACCGTTCCTGGGGTGGATCTGTAATCAACATGTCGTGTTTACCAGAAGCTAAACTAGCAAGAGAAGCTGAAATTGCATACCAAATGATCTGTATGTCTACTGATTATGATGCTTGGCGTGATGACAGCGAGCCTGTCACGGTCGAAACTGTCGTCGGACATTTGACTGCCAACGGAGAAAATGCTCGTTTTGTTGCCACAACATTGATTGAAGCTTTAGAACAGCCTTTGATTGATGGTACTGTTGGAAATGACCTCATCGGATCTATGAAGTTTGCTGTTTCTACTGCTCCTCATGCTCGCGCTCCAAAAGTTGCTGAAAAGATCAAATATCTGTTCCCAGATCACTGGTTGTAATTAGAGTAGGTATACTACAGATGCTGGATGCTATATAATATAGATGTATATGGAATAGACCAAAATGTTACTAGATGGGCACCGTTCTCGAAGGACCTTTAAGGAGCTAACAGTTTTTTCCTTCGCGCGATCATCACCTTCTAGTCTAATGCAATTTCACTGTCACTAGAAAAAACATACTGACCAATGAACCACACGTTTGCCACACCTCCAAGGAATCCCTCTCCTTTGAAGGAGTTGGCATTTTCTACGTCAAATGATACGCATGACGACACTTTTTTGAAATCTTTAAGGAGCAAAGGCCATTTTCCAGTCTCAACAAGAAGTGGCCCGTCCCCATTTAAAGTGAATACTCCATCGAAGGACAATTTTGCTGAGCATGACAGTTTTGCCCAAATAGATCCCAGTTCATTAAGGATTGATGATACCGTAACAAAGTTAACAAGAACCCCTATCAAGCCTTTGATGTCATCTCCTTTCAAATTTCACAAAACACCAAGGAACATGATGGCCCCTCCTACACATACTGTCAGCGAATCCATAACACCAAACGCTTCTAAACTTAGCCCGTCCAAGTTTCAGGAAGACCCCATAGATCAGGTGTTCAAAAAGTCTCTCTTTAACAAAAGGCCATCTAAAGCACCAGTGTCGGCATTGGAATCTGAAAGAGATGTTGATGAAAGTGCTAACGAGTCCAAACAGAAAAATAGATCACTTTCCTTCTTCAAACCTCAAGGAGCTCAAGCAAAGAAGCTTCCACCCAATGCATTCAATACCAAGGTCTTGGACCAGAATCTGATGCCTACGGGCGACTGGTTAAACCCCCAGGTGGAAAAAGCAATCTCAAGAATGGTCAACAAGGACTCTCAGGTAAAGAAATTGTTAACTAACGCAATGTTGTGGGCATTTCTCAAGCTCCTTCTGAGTATCACAGTTATAGTGGCTTTCAATCTTGACTTTTCAGACAAATTTTATGATTGGTATGAGTACATCACATATTTTGGTCATTACTTGTGGATCTTGTTGCAATCACTATTTTTATTCAATGTGGTAACGTCATTATTTGAACTATTCAAACCACGAGATCAGTGTTTAGATCTAAATCTGACCCCGAGGCAAAGACAACTTTTGGGGTTGGAACCATTGAACGAAAAAGATTTCAGGGAAGAAGCTGATTACCCGGTAAGCAACCTCCCAAAGGTGATGCCGACTCTACAACAACAACAGGAGCAGCCAGAAAACACTAGTTTCGGAACCATCAATCAAAGCTTTGCATCCATGAGTATAGACGCCACTAGGAATAGTACTTTGGCTAATATTTCAAGTTTGGGTCTACAAAAGGCACCTTCCAACCTTAACAAAAATGTATCCCAAGGAATACCTAAGCTAGTTTCCAGCAACAAATATTTGTACGATCTGAACACAAGTTTTAATGGCGACACTAGTTTTTATTAGTTTACCTATAGCATAGTCAGTGGTACCATTGATGGCCTGCCATGAGCACACTGAAAGGGTAATTCACAGGATTTCAAATCTTGAATAATATTCTCGCACTGAGCTTTACTAAGTGAATTACCGAATTTCACAGCAGAATGGCAAGCTTGAGAATTGACAGCATCGACGATCATCTCGGGAATATATGGCAAAGTCTGAAACCATGTCCCAATGGAAGGTTTTGCAGTCTTTCTACCCGTTTCCAAATCATTCAGATAGTGGAGTATTCCTGTCTTTAATGAAGCAGATAACATCTTTCGCCGTGTAACAATTGAAGGCAGGTTAGTTAGGGTTATTTGAGACTGTTGAATAGTGAACTTGATTCCCCAAGTAGATAGAGAAACTTCAAACGTAGAAAATAAATTAATGACCACTTCAGGTAATTCCCAAGTAACATGCTCAATTGCAACTGAGCAATTTTGAAGGTTACTAATATAGTTTCGGAAAAGTTTCTCCACTTTGATTCTTTCGTCGCAAGCATGTTGGTCTAGAGCAAGCATTAATGTACCTTGATGCTTGGTATCTACTGTAACTAGAATAAACTTTTGATCCATCAAACCTACCATTTTTACCGAGTTTAGATCGTCTTTAACCAGCTTTAAGTTTGAGGAAAAAAATGGCGAGATGATCTGTTCTAAAGGCTGGATCTTGGGTGCTTTATTCTTTTTAGTAACCTTGGGAGAATCCATAGATCTTTTACTGAACTGTAGAGATCCAAGAAAATTGACAGCAGCTTTATCGATTAGACATCTTGCTAGATAACTTAATGTTTGGAACTCATACAATGTGTGGATACTCTTCTGAGGTGTTTGAGTCAATTCTGAAGGATGATGCGGGCCTGTGAAGCTCAAAACAAATGCAAAACTGGGACTTTTCACATTTTGGCCTTTATACAAGCGGTTTAATTCTGCTGCTACTAGTTTGTAAAGTCTTTCATCCACTATCATTCTTTTATTCAGAAATATAAACCGATAAGAATCAGTAAATATCGGATTCAAGCCAAAAATAGATTCAACTTTGTAATCTTTATTTGAAGTTTTCAAAGGTATCATACGACATCCCAAATTTCCAAATATTTGTTCAAACGAAGTGATCAGCCTTTCGTTTGGGAACTTAGTTTCGTTGATCGAAAGGATGATTTTTTCACGAGAAAGATCTGGCTCAAAAAGAATAACTTCCATTGAGAGAGCAGGGTTCGTTGCACATAGTGGAAAAAGTACTAGCCTTATTTGTTGAATCATGGACTTCCTGTTGATGTTAGAGATATAATTCCTTCTAACAGGAAGGTTGTAGAACAATCCAGTAATCCTCACAACCGTACCTTGAGACGATCTAATGCCATAATCCTCATTATCTGTTATCCTGACAGCTTGCTCTCCATTGTTATATATCTTGGTGAAACACCGTCCATTGCTCGAAGCCTTTGAGCTGATTCGAAGGCTCTTCGATATCTGGGCAAGACAGTTTAATGTTTCCCCTCTGAACCCATACGTCTTCACATCCTTCAAGTCCTCTAACTTTGCTACTCCTTTTGAAGAGCAGTACTCGTCTCCAGTTTTCTCTAGCTCCTCTGGTTGGATTCCATGCCCATTATCCTCACATTGTATACAGATGATGTTATCCAGTTGTAGCGAGACTTTGACTTCAGTTGATCCAGCATCCAGACTATTCTCCACCAAGTCCTTAATAACATCTCCCACCAAGCTAAATTGAAGGCTCGACTTAAGACCTAGCGATACCGCTCTATCTAAATGCTTTACTACCGACATCTCATCATTGTCTTACTGATACAGTAGTCTGTAAACTTGATCAGATTAGATAGGTAGTCGCGAGCTCATCTCCTTAAAGAGACAAAAAAAAAAAAAAAAAAAACTTCAACAGGTAAGATTCTTAGGAGACATGGCTAAGAAAAATACGAAGACACCTGTCGCCAAGAAGGCCGCTAAAAAGCCTAAGGCTACAAAGAATTTTACAGATTTTGTGTTAACAATTTCCGACGACGAAGAAGGAATTCCTGACTTGGACATTGATGGTGACGAAGAAGACGAAAAAGTAATCAAAGATACAGCGACCAAAAATAAAAAAGCTGAAAAGATAGCAGCAAAGGCCAACAAGAAAAAGACTGAAGCCATTAAAGATGAAGATGGGACTGCTTTGAACCCTGACTTTATTTTCTCTGTCGAGGACGAAGATGTGGTTGAAGAGTTCAATGGCTGGGACTTTACTGGACATGATAGTGGAAAAGTCAGAACTCTGGTCGACTTGGATGGAATCATAAGGAGAAAGGGTGGTTTAGGTGTAGTGGCTTCTACTGGTGCAAAAGATGATCTCGCTGAAGACTTAGATGAAGAAGAAGAATTAGAGGAAGAAGAGGAGGAAAAAGAAGCCCCTCAAGAACCAATAGAGGAAGATGAGGGAGCTGATGATGGGACCGACGATGAAGAATTAGCTTTGGATGGATTTGGTATGGGAGCCGCTCAGGAAGAGAATGATGCTGTTGAAGAGGAACTCGAAGCAGATGAAGCCCCTGCTGAACCAGAAACTGAGCCTTCTGAACAGGTTGAGCCGGAAGATCTCCAGGAGCCTCAAGACACCGTTGAGGAAGTCAATCGATACTTTGACCAGACTAATAGTCAAGAGATTAACAGATCTGTTCATGTAACATTTCAGTCTCTTTCACTGTCCAGGCCAGTTCTTAAAGGTTTGGCCACTTTGGGATATACGAAACCCTCCCCAATTCAAAGTGCGTCCATTCCGATAGCGTTGTTGGGCAAGGACGTGGTCGCTGGAGCCCAGACTGGTTCCGGAAAAACAGCTGCATACATGATTCCAATTGTTGAGCGTTTACTGTTCAAGCCATCAAAGATTTCTGCTACTAGAGTTGTTGTGTTGACACCTACTCGTGAGTTGGCTATTCAAGTCAACGATGTTGGTAAAAAAATAAGTCAGTTTGTCAATGGGATAGAATTTGGGCTTGCTGTCGGTGGTTTGAATCTTAGGAAACAGGAGCAAGAACTAAGGAAAAGACCTGATATCGTTATTGCTACTCCAGGTCGTTTTATAGATCATATCAGAAATTCACCAAGTTTCAGTGTGGAAAGCGTTGAAATTCTGGTAATTGACGAGGCTGATCGAATGCTAGAAGATGGTTTCCAAGATGAGCTGAAAGAAATTTTGACCTTACTTCCTGGAAAGAGACAGACGATGTTGTTTTCAGCTACCATGAACAATAGCATCAAGGATTTGATTCAGCTATCTTTACACAAACCTGTGCGTATTATGATTGATCCACCTAAGCAGGCAGTTTCAGGCCTGGTTCAAGAGTTTGTACGTCTGAGGAAGAACTTGGATATGAAACCCGCATTACTGTTTGATATTCTAACAAAGGTAAACCCCTCTCAACAACATAGAATTGTGGTATTTATTGCTAGAAAAATGGATGCCCACAAATTGCGTATCATTTTAGGTTTATTGGGTTTGAAAGTGTCTGAACTTCATGGATCATTGACACAGGAACAACGTCTGAAGAGTATAACAGATTTTAAGAATTTGACTGTACCCATTCTAATCTGTACAGATCTGGCTTCCAGAGGTTTAGATATTCCCAAAATCGAGGTTGTTATCAACTACGATATGCCAAAGACTTACGACATTTATCTTCATAGAGTTGGAAGAACTGCCAGAGCTGGAAGAGAAGGTCGCTCTATCACTTTTGTCTCCGAATCCAACCAGGACCGTGCCATCGTACGTGAAGCAATGAAAGGTATTGCCACCGCCAAAAATAGGGCACTGGGAAGAAACGTGGACTGGGACAGCATTGAGAAGATTCATCGACTAATTGAGGAGAAAGAAGAGACTATAGGAGATATTCTTTCCGAGGAGAAAGAGGAAAAGCAATTTTTACGGGCTGAAATGGAAGTCAAAAAGGGAGAAAACATTCTACATCACAGAGAGGAGATCATGTCAAGGCCCAGACGTACGTGGTTCCAGTCTGAAGCTGACAAAAAGAAGGAAAAGCAATCAGAGCAGCAGATCAACTCCAAGAAACGTAAGAGATTGGAAGCCGTCAAAGACGCTGGTGGTGAAAGCATGTACAAGAAGACGAAAGGCGATCGAACTTCCAATCAGAAGAAGAACTCTACCCGTCAACCCTCCAAAAACCAGATGAAGAAGAAGCTTGGTAAAGTCAAGAGTAAAAAATAGAGCTCCAATTATGTATCCCCCATAATAGATTATCTAGCGAATCTTTCTCACTTGATTAAAAAACTCCGACTTGAAAATCGCAGACATCCCTATCTAGAATCTTTACCCAGATCCTTCTTACCTTAGCAAGCCAAGATGGATGATAGATTGTCGGCCCAACTTAATGCGTTCAAGAATCGTATCAGGAATTCGGCCAACATTCCAGCGGCAAAGAGGATAGTTCACCAAGATCCTGAACCCAAGGTTTCGCCTCTGAGACAACACCAGCAGACGATCAAGAAGGAACAGCAAAGGTCCGAAATAGAAGAAGAACTGCAACATGAATCCACTAGGAACTTGGCGAATATTTCCGGAAGTCATCTTTCTACTCAGTTGCACTTGGCTGTAGAATACATCAAGAAACAGGACAAGGAGGTATCGATTAATGAGCTGCAAAGACACATGTCCATGGACATATCCAAGACGTTGTTGCCGCTGCTTAAAAACATAGACAGAATAAGATACGACCCTGATAGACATACTCTGGAATACATTTCACTGCATAATATCCGGTCTTCAGACGACCTGCTCAATTTTCTTCGAATACAGGCTACTTTCAAGGGTATTCTAGTTAAGGAGTTGAAAGACGGCTGGAGTGGTTGTCTTGCGGCTATTGCTGAGCTTGAAAAAGAGCAAAAGATCATAGTTTTGCGTACCAAAAAGGAGAATGTCCCACGTTTGGTTTGGGCTAATAAAGGTGGCAAGTTGGGTCAGATCGATGATGATTTCATCGAAATGTGGAGCAAGGTTAAACTTCCTGATGCTGGTAATTTACAGGAGGAGCTTGTGAATAATGGACTAAAGCCGACGAGTGTGGATCCTTCTAGTATCAAGAGGAAAGTCATGCATTCTCAAGAAAATAAACAGAAGAAACCTAGACGAGGCAAGATCACAAATACCCATATGAAGGGTATTTTGAAGGATTACTCTGGAAGGGTTTGATGGCATTAAATCTAAGTATAATAGAATCCCGTTACCAAAGTATCTAACTTGGAAACATCGTATGGTGGTAATTCTGAGGTTGATTGTAACTGTTGAGATTCTTTCTTTCCCAATTTAAGAAGCTGAATGTTTTCCCGTAAAGATTGCAGGTCACTTATCTGTTTGCGTGTATCTGGCGAGAGATCCTTAGTTGAGTTAGTCAGGAACTTCAGGCCGTCTGACCAGGTGTATGAGGCCTCCTTAGTACTAGTGTAGAACGTGAACATTACTTGATTTTGTTTGCTGATCAAATCAATCCTCTCATAAAAAGTTCTAGAAGCAATAGAGATCATTCTAGAGTTCTCCGGAACTGACTCCTCGTGTTGCAAAGGAATGGCAACAATTCTAGAAATCTTGGATAGATCTAAGACTGCACCGTTGGAATCTATGTTGGGTTTGTTAGCCAGTCGTTCTGTGTACTCTTTGTAGATTATTGATTGAATGTTTGGTGATAGGATCATAAAGTAAGATCTTGGTTTCTTGTTGTTAGCTGCTGCTTCTATGGGATTCTCACTATAGACCCAGGACCCGTGGGATAATTGCAAAAATCTCTCCTCTTTGATGAACTCAAGGACATCTTTGTGGATAATTTTGGAAACAGCGTGAGTTCCTTCTTTCCAGACCCTTTTATGTGACTTCTTGATCTGATTCCTCTGGAATAGTCTGATTTCGTCATAGGTTAGATCGTGAACCGTCTGTATGGCGACAGAATAATTCTCATCTTGGCTGATTAGCTTCTCTAGGTAAGCCGTAGCAGCATCCAGCAATGTTGAGATAACATCTAAATCAGAGGTATCGGCCTGGCTATCTTTCCAAATTCTCAAGGCTAGCCCCATCAAGTTAGTGTATAGTAACTCACTGCTGATTGTGTGTTTTTTCAGGCTGGGATACTTATCAGTGCTGAGAATCTGGTATAGTTTGTCACTGCTCATGATACCGGCTTCGACAATTGGGAAGCAGTATTCATCTTGAGAAAACATTAACTGTTCGAAGTATGTTTTCTTGAAGGCGACATTCAGACTCAATAGGAAATTATTAAATTGAAGAGCAGCCAGCACTGAAAGGTTGGTCAGTATAAACTTTTGAGGGTTGTCAGTAAAGCCAGCTCTGACAAACTCACTCTTGGTGGCGGGGGTACCGTTTTCATTCAATGAGGTGTTCAAGGATTGCAACAGAACGGTAAAGATAAAATTATGGCAGTCGTACTTCAGTTGAAACTTTGTTTCAAACAGAATTAGCTCTGCTTTGTGGCTACAACGAATCAACTCATGATAACGGAATGCAGCGTCCATATCCATGGCCTGGCCGTACTTTAAGGTCAAAAGGGCGTTGTAGAAGCTGGCCCTTTTCAAATTGCGATAGAGCATTGCTAGTTCAGGAATTCTTGATTCTGTAGCAATGTAGAGCATTTTGTAGTAGAAATCTAAAATGGTAGCAGGCAACTTGGAGTCAGATATGTAAAGCATGTCACCCAGGGACGAAGTATACTGATCCTTTTCGATCAATGCATCAAGTAACGTCCTGTAGACTGGATAAGCCTTGAATATATTACCAGAAATGAAAAAAATCAGTAGCTTGACAACTGATCTGACAGACTCGGGAGAGGTAACGTGAGTTGTTATCTCCAAAACATAATGTAGTAGGTCCTTGGTGAAAAGGGAAGTCAATTTCTCGCTAGAGGGAGAAATATCCAGTACCTTCAGCAAAACAACAACGAGGTTGATACTTTCAGTGATGTCTTTGGAATTGACCAGATATTGACACAGGGACTCGCAATACTGGAATGAGGTTGTTTCATCTAGCCTGCTTGACGCATCTTTGTAGCAAGTTAGTATGGTGTGGACGACGCTAGGCTTACTTTTACTTACCTTGAGAAAGCAATTCCTTGATCTCGTTGTTGATTATCCTGTAGCCTTCAGCCATATTAAAAAAATTTAACGAAGGAGTCGATCTGCTACTACGTGGTGGGCGGAGTTTCGAAAAATAAAACTGGAGTTAGTACTCGATAGATGCAGATGTTTTTTTTGGGCAGGAGGGTAAGTTGCTATGTGCATATTACGAAGTGGAGGTCAAATGGGGGAGCTTCAATTGTTGATCCTCGCAAATTCCAAGAGAGAGAGAGCTAAACAGCGATTTTCTGATGGTACACTTGGCCAAAAAGTTGTTATTAATTGAGAACTACTAGTTTTGATAGACGTACCAGAGATTGAAAATCTACTTTTACTCTCATTACTCACAAGTTAACTTCCCAACCATACAAGAGCGCATGTAGTTTAGCGGTAAAATTCGACGTTGCCATCGTCGGGCCCCCGGTTCGACTCCGGGCATGCGCATATCTAAACTTTTTTCTTCTACGCTGAAAATGTCGCGGAGAAGGCGTTTTTATCAAATCAGTCTAGTCTAACTTATCGTTAATCACGTACACAATAAGCCCCTAGCAACATGCTAGCAACATGTACATTTGATGTGTAATGCAGGTTACTAATTATTCCACACAGCTGAGCCGAAAAATGTGGGAACTGTAAACTCCAACGAGGGCCGAACCACCAGCATGCGCACCGGTTTTGTTTCACCTCGGGCTCTGTATGGTAGTTCCATACGTTGACACACGCCAGATCGACGGATAAACTAATTTTCTGAGGCTTAGCCCTATAAGTAACTAGTCTTGTGGGAAAACTCGTAAGGACGTCCTAGTAAACTCCTATCAGTTAATTTCCCGGTTGCTCGGCATAATCCAGCGTCGCACCTTTTCGGGTTAGACAGCGAAATAGGTAAGGTACCATCATAATATTATATAATTTTTTTACCTTGTCATTCCAACAGAAAACGTTCCTTAACACTGCCGGTAAAACAGCTAACCTAAGTCATCAAGCTTTGAACAAGACTTCATTTGCTTTCCCACCTGTATTCAAGTTCCTATATGGCCTCTCCAGTTTCGTCAATCATTCAGCTGGCCCTGGCCTTATATAGGTTCCTGCTTAGGGTAGTGTTGTCTTGCTTGAATGAGCGTAACTTGATCACACTACCCCTAAACTTTTTCATCAACTTCTCCCCAGTTTTCATATGGTTGCTTATATTCAAGAATGCTGGGATCATACCGCATGAATGGCGGCCTCCTATACATGTTAGGCTCATGAAGAACTTAGATGAAATGGTGTACAGCATAAGAGCGGTTTCGGCTTGGATTTCGTTCTTGTTGTCGATCAGCATGGCCGCACTGGCCTATGATTTTTTCTATCGGTTGAAGCCTGAAGACGTAAGAAATACAGCAGAAACAGCTCAATACGACGCTTCAGACGATTCGTTTGGTTTAGACGTCTTCGCCATTGGGTCGCCTGACTCAACTAAGGGTGAATCGGACGACGAACGTGCCATGGATTTTTCGGTGTCAACGCATTCGGACAACACGGAATCTGTCTCCGTGCCTAAAAAGACCAACGTATACTTGCCTCTGAACTGCTGGTATTGGGTACCTTGTGCAGTCTATGCAGCATCGTGGATCATATTAAACTTCGATCATTGGATGGCAACTCCTTTGACAAAACCAAAAGATTTGTTTGCCTGGGCCCTTTACGTCTTGGGTCATTTCTTTGTACCATTATTTACGGCCATTTGGCTTTATGTTTTCCATACCCCGGGGGCTCTCAAATATTACTCGCTATGTCTTGGTTTCCAAAACATAGCTGGGGTGATCACACATCTTGCCTTCCCTAATGCCCCGCCGTGGTTTATCACGCTGTACGGTGAAAACGCCTCTGCTAACTATGAAATGCCAGGTTACGCAGCAGGCCTTATCCGTGCGGACATGGCCATGGGCTCTCATTTATCATCGGACGGGTTCCACATGTCTCCTATTGTTTTCGGAGCGTGTCCGTCTATTCATTCAGCAATGGCTACCATGTCCTGCTATTTTGTATGCTATTACAGTAGGTGGGTTTTCCCCAAAATACTGTTGCTGACCTTTGTTACATGTCTGTGGTGGTCCACCATATACCTCGACCACCACTGGAGAATCGACCTTTCAGTTGGGATGACATATTCCTTCGTGGCGTTTACCATTTTGAAAACTAGACTGAAAAAGAAGGAGTTTGAGTTTGTAAGTGCAAGGCGAAACGGAGACTTTGCCAAAGGATCTACTGTGGGGATGCGAGTTTTTCAAGGAACTTTTCTCCAAGATTTTTTTGATCCATATTCATGAGGAATAAAAATTCCCCCCACATAGAAGAGCCTAACGCTCTTGCTTTATCTACGATATTGTATATAACTGTATCCTTTAATAAAGTTGATCTAGAATCCTAGGGATTTGATTTGGGTCTAGTGGGAAGTACCGTACGTCCACCAATACGTTTTCCTATTCGCGCGTAACTTTATCAAGAATGTAATCTCCATAACCTTAAACAGAAAAATAAATCTTACGTTTTCCACATAAGCATATCCATGAACCAATACGTCAATAATGAATCATCAAGGTCAAGGTTTTCTCCCCAAAACCCGCCCTCGCAACATCAATCGCCCCCTTCGCAGATGAAACCCAACGATATGGTCATGAATATTCTAGCCAGCATCCCCAAGTTTCATAGCCAGCTGACTCCACAGATGCTGTTTGAACTGGATAAGAAGAGAGTTAATGTGCTACTTTCAATAAACGTGATTTTGATTGCCAAAGCAATGGACTTTCAGGTCCAGCTCAATAAATTCTTCCAACAGCCCCAGAACCCTAAGCTTGAGGCTCTTAAGAACCTGTATCAGAATTGTCTAAAAAGGGTTCATGTTAATCTTTCGTGTTTGGCCTACATTAATGAAAAACATTCTGGTGGGAATTCCAGTGAACAGATAAAGCAGCCTCTTTTTCCTACCATTATCACCCCTGTCCCTGAAATCCCTGAATTGTTTGAGTGGTATCAGAAACTTCAGATGCTCTATCCAGAAGCTGTTTATTATCAGAAGAAGTTGTTGATGTTGAAACAGCAGCAGCAAGAACATCTACAGAGACAGCAACAGCAACAGCAACAACAACAACAACAACAACAACAACAACAACAACAACAACAACAACAACAACAACAACAACAACAACAACAACAGCAACAGCAACAGCAGCAGAGACAAAGGCAAATACAGATTCAACTACAGCTACAACAGCAACAGCAGCAACAGCAGCAACAGCAACAGCAGCAACAGCAGCAACAGCAACAGCAGCAACAGCAGCAACAGCAACAGCAACAACAACAACAGTTCATCAGCTCAGCTACTTCCACTCCTTCTACAAACATGAACTCGCAAATGATACCCCCACACATGAGTACCAACAGCAATCATTCTGGCTCAAATACTCCACAACTACCTGCCTCAAGTGTCCCCCCGAGGATGAGCCCAGAGTTGATTTTGAACCAGGTCAGATCCCAACAGCAGCAGCAACAGATGCAACAACAACAGCAACAAATACCTCGTCCGGCACAACCAGCACCGCAACAGGATTTTGACACAAACAGTTACCTATCAAATGATTTTATCAACATTCCGAACCAGGAACCACTAGATTTATGGTAATTATTACTTAATAATATAGATTATCTCTCAAAATACATATAATTATTTCACTTTATTAGTACATGGCTTTCTTGCAATCCTCTGGCGTCTTCTCCAGAACCTCCTTCAGTGACCATCTAGGAGCAATGCCCTTCTTGTAGTCTCCAGGGTGCTTCTCACCACCAGCAATCCCGGTGCTGAACTTCAAGAAGAGAGTATCTCCTATCTCATCACAGCACTGGAGCAGGTAATCTATGTCCTCCTTTTTCAACGAAGAGGACACACAGAATCGAATACGAGAAGATGTTATGTCAGTTGCAGGATATCCCACAACAACAACGGCAACCTTCCTATCCAACATCATTCGACTAAATGCAGGCATCTTTGGAGGAAGATACAGTAAAAGAGGAATAACAGGAGAATCATCAGCCCCGTAAACAATAAACCCAAGTCGTTTTAGTCCCAGGCGTAAATACCTTGAATTGAACGCAATTCTTTTTAGCCTTTCTTTGCCTTCATTACCATTAAGTTGTCCATCTATAATTTTCAAAGAGGTAATGATTTGTGTAAGCACAGCAGGAGACATGGATTCTCCGTAAGTGTTTGTTGTGAGATCTAACCTCAGTCTGTCTATGATGGCTTTATCAGCAGCAACGTAACCCCCTGTTGCTCCAAACGATTTAGTGAAAGTACCCATCATAATATCAATTTTGGAAGGGGAAATACTAAAATAATCACAAACACCTTTCCCATTTGGCCCCATAGCACCAATGGAATGTGCCTCATCAACAAATAGATAGAACTTGTAACGTTCACGCAATTCTACTAGTTTTGGCAAATTACAGAGAGTTCCCTCCATGGAGTAAAGTCCCTCTACAGCAACAAAAATCTTCTTCCAAGGTCTATGAGTCTTTGGCTGACCTTGAGATATGACACTGCGTAGAGTTTTTTCAAGTGCTGCCATATCGTTGTGAGCAAAAGTTTTAACTGAAGCTCCAGACAAACGAACACCCGTTCTGATAGAACCGTGATTCAGAGAATCTGAGATAACACAGCACCTAGAATCTACCAAGGAAGTGAACAGATTTGCATTGGTTCCATAACCCATGGAAAAAACGAGAGCATTATCTTTGCCAGTAAATTTAGCAACGACATCCTCACATTCAAGATGGAGATCAGTAGTTCCCACAGTGACTCGAGGACCAGCGCTATTCGTGCCATACTTTTCCAAAGTCTTGATACTTTCTGAAGTGCATAAACCAGAGGACTGAGCGAACCCCAGGTAGTTATATGAACTCAAATTTAAGCACTCAGTGACGGTACCAGTATAATTGTACGTATTGTTGTAATCGTCACTAGTCCTATCGTAGCATTTAATGTATCTCCCGGGAACTCCACATATTGGTCTAGCAAAACAATCATCTAATCTTGTCTTCAAACGACGCGTGTAGAAACTTTCGAAGTTGGCATACCACGGAGCAATACCATCTTTCACCATCACATCGCTGAACATTTCGGGATGGAACAACTTTCCAAAGAAGTCTCGGATATGGCCAATTATGATCAAAATAAGATAGTTAAGGTACGTGGCAATCAAAATGAAATATGGTGGTTCGTCTTCGATGGGGACAGGTAGGGGCTCCCCAGGGTTATGCTTAGAGACAAAGAGCCATTCTTTACTCGTCAAAGATCCGAATTCTTTCTCAGCCTTCTCTTGAGGTGAATCGTTGTCTATAAGGGCACTCGGGATTTCTCTAGTCATGATCTATTTCGACAAATCAGTAGCAGAAGGGAAAAAAGCGACTGAGGCCTTACAAAACAAACCGATAATAAAAAGAAAAAAAATGATTGGGGGGCAGTTCAAAGGAAAGTATTAATCTTTTATGCCCTCAGAAATAAATAGCACTTCAGCGATTGAATTCAACGGTACTAAAATTATGAATAAAACTACAAGGCTTAAAAAGTTGGTTGGTATCTGTAGATGGTAAAGTTTGAGAGGATTGGATTTCCACGGTAACAACCAAAAAAGACCCGTGACTTCCGAGGGCTGGGAAACGTTAACGCGCGCCGTGTTCTGAGACTGATTATCTGAGATGTCTAAGTTCGAGGGCGCAGAGGAGCCACTGATAGTGACAGCTACATACGCTGCTCATAGTTACGGATCAGGATTTTAGGCTTTGCCCCTGGCATGAGTGAAGAGTTGAAGGAACCCGAGAACAGAGCTCCCTTACCCAACTTCAGCCATCTAGTTTACGAACTTTACGAAAAACTAGACACATGTGTCAAATCGCCTCACATACCAGAATCAGTGAGAAGTCGCAAGACCAAGATAATAGAGAATTTTGTTCAGAAATGGAGGTTTGAGATAGGGGATAACATATACCCGGCTACAAGACTCATTTTTCCCAACTTGGATAAGCGGCATTATAATATCAAGGATTTCACGTTGATTAGGTTTATACTGGATATCTTCCAGGTTCCAAAAGATTCGGAAGATGCAAAGGTCTTACGTAACTGGAAGGGGAAATATGAAAACCGAATGCGATCTAATAAAAACGATTTAGCTCAATTACTCACTGGGGTCATCAAGGCCCGAAGAGGGGCCGTTATAGACAGGCCAGAAATATCAATTGATAAGATGAATGAACTGTTGGATACTATGACCCGCCCCGAGACAAAACCCTCTGACCAAAAAAATATTTTGAGTGATATCTTTAAGCATTTAGATAATATCGAACTGAGATGGTTCTTTCGGATACTGTTGAAGAGGAAGCTGATGGGTAGTATGGATTTCACTTTCTTTAGGCAATGGCATCCAGATGCCGTGGAGTTACTTCAGCTAGTCAACGATCTGAAGATTGTATTTTGGGAGCTTACTGATCGGTCAATTCCATTGCCTGAGGCAGGCCGCGTCATCAGAGTAGGGCGTGCATTTAGGCCTCAGCTAGCAATGCGACCCAATAGAACTTACGATCAGATAGCTACTCTCTTTGAAAATAACTTTTATATTGAAGAGAAACTAGACGGTGAGCGGATCCTGATGCATATGATGTTGAACGAAACAACAAAAGAACATGAGTTCAAGTACTTTTCAAGAAGTGGAACCGATTACACGTATTTATATGGCTCCAGCTATAACGAAGGAGCATTCTCCCCTTTTATCAAGGGCTGTTTCTTGGATCTAAAGGATGATACGAGACAAATCCGTTCTATGGTTCTAGATGGCGAGTTTCTTGTTTATGATAACAAACGAAATGTGATACTCCCCTTTGGAGCATTAAAAAGTGCCAGTTTGACAAAGCTAATAGAGGAGAAGAATGATTCAGAAGATTCTCAAGAGACCCAAGTGTATTTTGTCATTTATGATCTTGTATTTCTCAATGGGACTTCGTTCCAAGACAAAGCCTTGATTGCCAGGAGGAATCTTCTAATGAAAATTCTTGCCCATCCAATACCCAACAGGATTGAAGTTATCAAATACACAGAAGGCCATGTTGGATTGGACATCGAAAATGCTATGAGAAGCGCTATACACGACAACCGTGAAGGAATCGTAGTGAAAAATCCAAAGTCAAAGTATTATATTGCATCCAGAAATCTTAACTGGGTCAAGATAAAGCCTGAATACTTGGAAGAATTCGGAGAGAACATAGATCTAATTATTTTAGGCAAAAGAAAGGGACTGAAAAATGCGTATTTTTGCGGAGTTAGAGAAAGTCTTGGAAATGACAAATACAGATTTTTGTCACTTGCTAGAATTGCAAATGGATTCACTGGGCAAATGTACGAGGAAGTTGAGCACTCACTGGGTACTAAATGGGTTAATATAAAAAAGACCCAACCGCCTTATCCCTATATTGATTTTGGTGAGATATCATCTATGGTGGACTATTGGGTTGATCCCAAAGATTCCGTTGTCTTAGAGATCAAAGCTCGATCAATTGATATTGGTGATGGTGGGAAACGCTACGCTGCTGGTACTACACTTTACAATGCTTACTGTGTACGGATCAGATCTGATAAGGATTTCCTTTCGTGTTCGTCTTTTGCAGACTACAAAGACATTAAATCTTCCAAGAGTAGAAACAAAATGGAGAAAAGTCACAGTCTCATGAATAAGAGAAAGAGGCCAAGAGTTGCTGAACCAAAGCCTGATGAAGGTAAATTATCTTCAAAGAGCAAAGTATTCAACAATTTCGTTTTCTATGTTTTAAGTGACATGCTGGGTGAAAGACGATACTCTATTTCCCAATTGGAGGCTTTGCTAATCGAAAATGGCGGTAAAATAACGAGGAATGACTGTGTAGCACTAGCAAATGGGGAGAGGTTGATCTTACTGAGTGACAAAATTACATTCAAAGTGACAGAGTATTTCAGTAAAGGTCTTAATATCTTTCGACCTAGCTTTATATTGAAGTGCCTTCAGCTGAAAAAAATTATCCCTCTCCATACTAAAGACATATTGCTGGCCGATGAGGCCTTATTAGAGAAGGTAAAGAAAAACTCTGACCGATTTGGAGACAGTTATACTTCTCCCATCGATGTTAAGGAATTAGATATACTGATGAAGGGTATACCCAGGATTAAGTTAGAGCATCCACTGCAAATTCCATTCCTATACAATTTGTTCAAAAACATGAATTTTTATATTGCAAGAGCTTCCTTTGGATCTCCATTTCTAACGAATATTGTAAACCCATATTTGCAAGAAGTAATACAATTGCTAGGAGGAAAACTTACAGAAGATATTCTTCAATGTTCCTTCATAGTTGTGGACACCTCCTGCACATTCAGCTATTCATGGTTGACCGAGGAAGCGAACATTCAGGATGAAGTTAGGTCGTTGAGGAAGAAACTAGGTAATGATTTACCAGTTGTCAATGGCGTTTTAGGTCAAGTACCCAGAATAGTAGAGAAGGAATGGATATTCAAGTGTATCGATGAAGGAGTCATTGTAGCTGCTGATAGCTACAGTTATATCGGTTGATAAAAATAATGATTTACATGTAAAAAGTAATAACAGCACATATATATTGTAAGATTAACTTTGCGTACCCTAAACTTTACTAATAAACTTAACGGGTTGCCATAGCCTTGGTAACCACACGTTTCAATGCCAACTCAGCCTTTCTGAAGTCATCACCAGAAGCATCTTCGAGCTCTAAAGCAGCCAAAGCATCAGACAAAGCGGACTCGATCTTGTCCTTGGAACTTCTCTTCATCTTAGAAGACAAGATTGGGTCAGTGATGGTGGACTCAATGGAGGAAACGTAAGCCTCCAACTTTTGCTTAGATTCGTGACGGTTGGCGAAGTCCTCGTCAGCCTTCTTGAATTTGTCAGCATCGCTGATCATCTTCTCAATCTCGGATGAAGACAATCTACCAATAGAGTTAGAAATAGTGATGTTGGCAGATCTTCCGGTAGACTTTTCAACAGCGGTAACCTTCAAGATACCATTGGCGTCAATCTCGAAGATAGCCTCCAATACTGGCTCACCAGCAGACATAGGAGGAATGTTCTTCAAGTCAAACTCACCCAACAAGGTGTTCTCGGAACAGTTAACACGCTCACCCTGGTAAACTGGGAATTGAACAGTTGTTTGGTGGTCGTCAACAGTGGTGAAAGTTCTTCTCTTGATAGTTGGGACAGTAGTGTTTCTTGGAACAACTGGGGCAAAGACGTTACCTTGCATGGCAACACCCAAAGACAGAGGAATAACATCCAACAACAGCAGGTCCTTGGTCTCATCAGAGGTAGATTGACCGGTCAGAATAGCACCTTGAACAGCAGCACCGTAAGCGACAGCCTCATCAGGGTTAATGGATTTTTCCAATTGCTTACCTTCAAAGAAGTCAGACAACAGCTTCTGGACCTTTGGAATTCTGGTGGAACCACCAACCAAGACAACGTCATCAACCTTGGACTTGTCAATCTTGGAGTCCTTTAAGACTTGTTCGACAGGTTCCAACGTAGACTTGAACAAATCAGCGTTGATAGCCTCGAACTTAGCTCTGGAGATTTCAGTAGTGAAGTCTTCACCATCGAATAAAGAGTCAACTTCAACAGTTGTCTGAGCAACAGAAGATAAAGTTCTCTTAGCACGCTCACAAGCAGTTCTCAATCTTCTCAGGGCTCTGGCATCGTCAGAGATGTCCTTACCGGTCTTCTTCTGGAAGTCCTTCTTGAAAAACTCCAACAAGTTGGTGTCGAAGTCCTGACCACCCAAGTGAGTGTCACCAGCAGTAGCCTTAACAGTGAAGACACCACCAGCAATGTGCAACAAGGAAACATCGAAAGTTCCTCCACCCAAATCGAAAATCAAAACGTTCTTCTCCTCTTCAGACTTACCAGCACCAAGACCGTAGGCAATGGCAGCAGCGGTAGGCTCGTTGATGATACGCAAAACGTTCAGGCCAGAAATGGCACCAGCATCTTTGGTAGCTTGTCTTTGAGCATCGTTGAAGTAAGCTGGGACAGTGACAACAGCCTTCTCGACCTTTTGGCCGATCTTAGCCTCAGCAACCTCCTTCATCTTGGTCAAAACCATGGAGGAGATTTCTTGAGGAGAGAATTTCTTGCTCTCACCCAAGTACTCAACCTCAATCAATGGGTTACCGTTGTCGTTGACAACCTTGAATGGCCAAGACTTGATGTCTTTCTGGACAGACTCATCGTCGAAAGCTCTACCGATCAAACGCTTGGCGTCGAAAACAGTGTTCTTTGGGTTCAAAGCAGCCTGGTTCTTAGCAGCGTCACCGATCAATCTCTCTTCAGGAGTGAAAGCAACGAAGGAAGGAGTAACACGGTTACCTTGCTCGTTAGCAATGATCTCCACTGCGGAGTCGTAAGTAGCAACACATGAATAGGTGGTACCTAAATCGATACCAATAGCACCTTGGAAAACACCGTCAGCCATTATATATATGCAAAAACTTGAAAGTTTCTTTAAGGAAGAGAGGAGGAAACAAGAGAAAAAAAGGCTCTCTCAAAAAAATTTTTCACCAACCTGCGTACAGGTTTTTTTTTTCTGGGTTAGCGAAACAATAAATTGTGGGCAAAACCAAGTGTTACCCGGTCATTATGTCACATGAGGCTCCATAACCCTTTCTGGTTTTTCTTGAGCATTAAATTCACCAGTCACTAATCCCTTGAGTTAGCTTGTCCAAAGACGATTGAATGAGAAACACCGCCTTATGGACTTGAGATTTTGTTCCTGTTATACATATGTGTTGTTTGGGCATTAACTCATCTTCTTGTGCACTAAAGATCTTGATTTTAGCTTTGGAGGTTGCTCTTATGAGCTCAATTCGGGAACCTTTACTACCGATTAAATAGGAAGTTTGTCTCTTGGTGAGCCATAAATTGTGAGTCAGTGATACATCTACCTGATTCAACGGTTGGAGAGGCAAATTCACCTCCTTGCTGTCTGCTTCTTTGAGTCTTGTTGTGCTTGGGAAAGAGCTGAGAGCTGTAGTAGTAGCGGATAATGCTTGTTTAAATACATGGTAGAGTACCTCTTTGCAATCTGCTACAGTAATTGTGTCCAGAAGACTGACTGGACAGATGACTACATTGTAGGGTAGATAAAAACATAACGAGTTGCACGAATAGTGGTCATCAAGAGCTAGAACTCCTTCGACCACCAACCCACAGTTAACCCATTCCCTGTCTAGTACCATCAGCCAGATGCCGTCAATAGTCAACTGTATGAGCGAAATGGAGGACCTTACAGCCTCTGTGTGAAACTGAGACAGATCTAGTACAGTTTGCATCTGGACCTGATGAGTAGACAACAACGAGTCCAGCCACCTATGGACTTCCTGTTCTTTGACAAGGATGGGGATTGCATGTGTGGACGAAGATCTCTCGACACCGTTTTCGAAAATCTTCAGTTGCCGCAACAATGTGGTATGAATAATGCCGGCAGCTGAATCGGCTTGCTGCCACAAGTCTTGATAAATGCAATGTTGAAGGCTCATGGCATCCTGATCCTTGTTCTCTCGAGCTGCGATATTTGATAGAGGTAACAACATGAGAAGTGTTGTAATTGAAAATTAACGAAGCTAGGAGAACCCATTCAGGATGTCATTCCAAGATCTCTTGAGAAACTCGTATTGAGCATAGGTCTGCACCATCATCATCCTTTGTTCCCGAAGCTGTTTCACAATTTCCCACACTGGATCCTCGTATTCAAGGAGGGCCCGCTTGTGATTCAGCATGAAATCAAACGTGATGAACGTTCCTGTTCGACCCACTCCCGCTGAACAATGAGTAATTAGGGGGTCTTTGGGGTCTTTGAATTGTGAAGCGGTTGCCGATATGTGGTGCAGTTCGTCTTCCAAAGTAGGACTCGAGCAATCCGCCCAATTGCTGGTCCATATGTGGTAGCATTTCTTCGGGGGGTAAGTCTGGGATATCATGTCCATCACGGTTATGTTGAAACCATTTTCCGACCGCTTTTCTTTCACCTGAAGATTGAATTCGGATTCGAAAGCCCCGTCGTTGGTAGGAATCTTCAAGCTTTCATGCATATTTCTAGGCCAGTAGACGTCGCATTTTTTGACTCCCTTTTCCACCAAGGGTGTCAGGTTAATGACAACAATGTTGTCTCCCTTGACTTCATTGTAACACATTTGCCAAAACTCTGTGATTGTATTCGATGTAGGGCCTTGACTCGCAATATATCGACTACTACTCTGCTCAAACGTCACCTCAATATGAGACGCATTGATGTAGTCGTCATCCTTGGCCATATCCACTACGGGAAGTCTGACCCGATTGAAATTGTAAGGAGTCACATTACTGTATCTGTTCCTGTAATGCTCTAAACCATCTGAAATACTGAAAGGTGAGTTGTTATCATTGAAACCTTGCTGCAATCTCTCCTTCTCTTCGTTCAAGATCAAAGCAAACTGTCTACCAATGTCTCCTTAAATGTCAGAAAGGGCTGCACATCATGATACGTGTCACATTACTTACTCTTCTTGGACATTTTGATTGCTGAATGTTCGATGAGTTAGGTAGCCAAGAGAAGACCAAATTTCACGAACAGCTTGCTCAGAAGGGAAAAAATATGGTCCCTAGCAGGATCGAACTGCTGATCCCCGCGTTATTAGCACGATGCCTTGACCAACTGGGCCAAGGGACCATTTTTGAACAGAATTTATTAGTTTTATATTTGAAACATTCAACTCTAAGATGTTTTTTGCCTTATCTTTCTTATTAGTATATTAATCCAACCCCAGCTATTTCTCTAGAGATTGCAAGTGAATATTTAATCATTCCTTTTTTATTTTCTTATTATTATGATAATTCCATATATTAATATTATTCTATCCGAGTCTAACAAATCCATTTGTATCAATCTAATCCTCTTCATCGTCTGTGTTAACAGGTTTAGGAGTACCTTTTGGAGAACTGAGCCACTCAATATGACGTAATCTTCTTCTCTCTTCCTGAGCTTTCTTTTCGTTTCTAGTCATTTTCTTCTTTCTTTGTTTAACCTTGATGTTGGCTGGAGAGTCATCATCTTTAGCCTTTTGTGCCGCAGTCTTAGCAGCTGTGACAGCTGAGGCACCAGAGTTCTTTCCACCATCTTCGAAACGGGCTTGGTCAATCTCTTGGATTCCCTTTGTTACCATAGTACCATTTTCTACGATCCACTGTTCCGGACATAGAGCTCCGACAAACTCGTTATTATGCGAAATCATCACAACACCTCCAGTCCAATCTCTAATTGCGACAGCCAGACCTCCTAAGGAGTCTCTGTCCAGATAGTTAGTAGGTTCATCCAGCACTAACAAATGGGGGTTGTTCCACATGGCACCAGCAATGACGACCTTAACCAGTTGACCACCAGAAAGGGATCCCATAGGTGTATGGTCAGCAATATCGGCATCAAGTCCCACGTCTTCAAAGTGCTTACTAATAACAGATGGTGTCAATTCACGGTAACCTAAACCTTCTCTGGAAGCTTCGTGATCATCGAATTTTTGAACCAGCTTGTCAAAACCTTCTTCAATTAAACGTTCTCTTGAAACCCAAGAATTGTATTTTGGTAACCAGAATTTCCATTTAATCTCATACTGGAAGGACTTCTTGAGCTTTTGTCTACCAACAATGGCTTCAATTTGTCTCATTCCTCTACCATCTTCAATATCAATTTCCTTCTCCATTATTTGTTTCTCGTCATCGGAAATCTTACGTGATTCCTTCAATAGAACCTCTCTATCATCACCAAATTTGTATCTCCATTGCAGATATTGGTTGGCAGTCTTTTCCTTATGCTGTTCGACATGCTGTAATGCGTGCTGGGCAATGTAACCAATACGAAGATTGGGGTGTTTCTCAACCTTACCTTCTTTTGGTATCAGTTCTCCGGTCAAAAGTTTGATCAAAGTTGATTTACCAGCACCGTTGGGTCCCAAAACAGCAACTCTTGAAGATAATGAGAGAGAACATGAAACATTGGACAGGGATGGCTTCTCGGCACCAGGATAGGTGAAAGTAACATTAGTCATCTTAGCAACCGATCTAGTGTTGGATTTTACACCTGTCAAAATTCCTGGAGGTGGGAAAGCCATTTTGACGTTGGAATCAGTTAAGGTGTAGTAAGCTTTTCCTTCTGGTTTTGCTTTAACGAAATCCGACAAATTTCCCTTATAATAAGCAAGTTTCTTATTCTCATAATGAATGATGTCTGTACAAACAGCGTCCAAAAAGCCGGAGTCATGGGACACAATCAACGAAGTAATGTCGGTGTGTTCCAATAGATAATCTTGTAACCATTTGACGTTAGCAACATCCAAGTGGTTAGTAGGTTCATCCAACAACAGAATGTCAGCTTTCATTAGCATGGCTCTGGCAAGTTCCAATTTCATCTTCCAACCTCCAGATAAAGATCCAACATGTTGCGATCTTCTCTCTTCGTTGAATCCAACTTCATTCAAAGCCTTCGAGATTTCCTCTCTGGAAACTGAAGCCAATTCTGGGTCGGATGCAATAAAAGCTACCAGATCCATGTCTGCTTCAGAGCCTTGCAACTTGTGCTCAACGAAGCATGTTTTCAATACGGAAGGATCTGGAAAACCTTCCAATTGGCCATTGGCAATAGATCTCATCAAAGTAGATTTACCAGCACCATTACGACCACATAGACCGTATCTGTGTCCCTTCAGCAACCTTAACGTGGTTTTATTAAGTAGCATTCTACTACCGTAAGCCAGAGAAAAGTCAGTATTGACAATTTCAATACCGTCATCGTTTTGACTGACAACGGCATCTGGAGTAAACAACTGCCTTAGTTTCAAAACAATATCTTCAACTGTCTGGTCTCTAGTTTCCTTGTCTTCCACGTATGGAATGCATGCCATTAGCAGGTACTCCTTCAGCGCTTTCCAATCATTAACGTTAGAATCTGCTGCAACGACCGTGGTTATATAGTTAAAGATGATGTCATCATTGATCAGACCCTTCAGATCACTGAGGTACTCTGAAGTCTTCTCCAAGGAGATTCTACCGTGGAACTTTCCATCAGATTGTTCAGCTTCGGCATCTTGCAAAACAGCTAAGGCCTTTGCAGCTAATTCTCTAACTTCTGGCAACGAGGCGGTAGCGATGACCTTCTTGATACCTGGTAACAAAGTAGGAATATACGACTCGATTTCACGCTTATTGTTGACCAACCTTGTCAGGTTCTCTGTGACGATAACGGATTGTCTCAATTGTTCCTGAGAGGATGATGACAGCTTTAAGGACATATCAAGGACTGGTACCAGGAGAGCCAGAGCGGGCTCAGTGACTTCAGCAACAAAAGTGACAGATGACAAAGACTTGATACATGCGGGGACCTTTCTTGGGTCGGCCAAAGTGTCAACAATCATGTCGAATCGAGTGACAAGATCCAAGTTATCCAGAACTTTAACAAACTCATTCAAGGTCTTCAACCCAACTTTGGCCAGCTCAGGTTTGAAATCTGTGGCGACATCGGTCAGGACTGGCACCACATCGACGAAAGTCATTTCCAACAAATCATTTGGAGAATCTCTGATCAAATTGTCAAAAGTTCTAAGACATGCAACTTTGGAGGTCCACTTGGCAGACGACTTGAGATACTTCAACAACTCTGGCAAGACCACAGATGGTAAAGCCTCGGTAGGGTACATTCCATAAATGGAGTCAATGGCAGACTGTGCGGCTCTAACAACACTTTTTTCTTTATCACTAAGACATTCAAAAGCAAATTGCAAAAGGGGGGCAAAATAGGCCTCGTATGGGACTTGTCCCGCATAATGCCTACTCAACGAGGACAGCAAAAGCATCGAACCTTCCCTGACCAGTGCAGGGTTCTTAGGTCTGGACAAGCTTTTTAGGACGTCTGCAATGTTCCATTCGATGATAGCTGAGATTCCTGCCTTTTGAATTATATCGACAATACCGTCAATTGCGGTGCGGATCTCGGATATCTGTGAGGAGTTTTTAAGAGCTTCCAAGTTGTCAGAAATTGGAGTCACTTGGAGTTTACTCAAAGCACTATTCAATGAAGACAAGGAGGCTACTGAAGCTGCACGACTTATAGGGGTGCTGACACCGCTGGTAGCTTCTGAGCTCAGAGCTGGTGTCGTCAACGTGGACTGTACGTTACTTCCGCCGTTGGAAGGTTTAGGACTAGCCACTCTATTCAAAGAGCCTTTCTGTTTTAGAAATTCTTCATAAGAAACAGGCTTCTTCTGGACAGGAAATGGCGATCTATTTGGACCAGTGACATCTTGTTGATATTGACCTGGGATAAATGTTCCTGCATTAGGATTAAATTTTGGAGGAGCCATACACTTCAATTTGTTCAGGCTTAGTTTCCTGTGTTTATTAAGATTGTAAGGGTAGAGAAAAATCTTACAAAAATAAAAAAATATATGAAAAGAAAAACTAAAAAAAGAAAGAAAATAGCTACTTATTCCCTATTTGAGGTATACTCGAAATAAATTGCAGACCCTACTGGCGCAGTTTGAAGGAAAGCAGACAATACCGTTGGAGGAGCAGGTATAGCTGGAGTGGAGAAACTGAAGCAGATAAAGTGTGCTCCAAAACTTCCCAGATTTTCCTTATTATTCGACTAATTGAAGTACTACCATCAATCCATCGGGTCATCGCCGCTCACTAGACCGTTCGGACCTTGCACATGACTATGCACGTGATCAAGTATGATTATATCACAGAAACCGTAAACAATCAACAAGTAAACAAAGATCTAGTCACTTGCCGTTGATCCACCCACGCTACCAAGTTTTCGTGTCATGACTCAAGAAATCTCTGACACAGACTCAGAGATTAATGAATCAAAGATTATTCACTATAAGAAGGGCCGGCAGAGCCCATCGAAAGATTCTCAACATCAAAGCCCCAATCCTCTCCAACCCAAAGATCTCAATAAAGGCAAGCCAGGAGAGAGCAGCAAGTGGCTTCCAACGCTTTTGAGGGGAGACGAGTTCAAGTGGACGGATGAAACCATGGAAAATGAATATAACAGCTTTGCTTCGGTGAACGACAAGGATGTCGACGAACACGAAGAAACCAGCATGATTTATCACAACTCGAAGGTGAATAATTCAGATATTGAGGCTGATTGGAAAAAATACGCCGATAATCAATTTCAAAAGCCAACAAAGCATACAACAAGATTAAAGTCAATGTTTGATGTGTCACCAATACCCCATGACCACTCCAAGCTGGGAATAAATAACGAATCGTATAACACCTCTAGTAGGTTTGACAGCCGGTTTGATACGAAGCAGCAAAGCATAAAATCACTACCAGGGTCTCCGCTAAAGGTTTTTGGAAATCGACATAATACGTATACTAGGGTGAAAATGGACGGGCTACTGAATGATCTGGTTTCTGATGGGACCGTTCCAAAAAATGCTCATTTGAGTGATTATACAGACAGTACGAATGGTGACACTGTGGAGTTTACACCCTCTCCCACCAAAAGGAAACAAGTGTTTGGAGAGATTAATGATACTGATTTTCAAGCTACTATGGGTTCAGAAAACTTTGAAGAGAATGCGGAGCGAGTTTTTGGCGGTTTGGTTGACAAGAACGTGTTGGATTTCAAAGACTTTGAGACTTCCAATGATTATACTTCTGACTCTTCGGCCTCTATAATTGACCATGATTTACCCAACTCGGTAAGGATACATGAAGCAGCAAAACCTGTCTCAAACGAACCTGAAGAGGATCAACATAGTAGCCTACAGAGTACAGAGCTTGATGAAAGTGAAGATGATGGCAACGAGGAAATAGATGCTACACAAGATAACTCTACCTTCATTGACACGAGTATATCAGCTCCTAGAATTAGACCTCCAAACTCCATAGTCGAATCAAGGGGGGAATGGAGAAAACAGTCTGATACTCTTGTGGACAGAATAGATATAAACGCATTACCTAAAAGGCCTACCAAGATACCTGGAATGGTCAATATTCCTCCAGAAGAACTAGAAAAACTTGTCTACAATAAAAAGCTTGGTGGCTATATCCCAACTACCACAGATATCTCAGGGAACAGTAATGACTCATCCCAAGATCAACAAGAGTTCAAAGCGCTGGACGATATATCTGATCTTCTAATTGATTCACGTCACAATACTAACCAAGCTGCTACTGGTAAAATTTCTGTATCATTTGCTCTACCCCCAGAGGAAGAACAAGCAAGCACCACCAAGCAATCGTCCATGAAAAGAACTTCAGCATCGAATTTAGACCAAGATGATTTAAACGATGTTACAAACATATCGGATGTAAGAGACCTCTCATTCTCCCAATCCAAAGAGTCAGTTGTTGCTCTTCTCACAGAAATATACCCAGATGGCGATTGGACACAGATGATAACTCTAGATATCTCGAATAAAGACCTTCAAAGGCTAGTGC
The DNA here is from genome assembly GCA_023213015.1 of Komagataella mondaviorum. NCBI lineage: Eukaryota > Fungi > Ascomycota > Pichiomycetes > Pichiales > Pichiaceae > Komagataella > Komagataella mondaviorum. Next base: position 642,661 of record JAKWBA010000005.1, on the reverse strand, counting down.
ATTTAGACGATTATACTCCGGAGTTGTTAGATTTGAATGTTTCCTTCAACAAGTTAAACTATCTAGCGGACATTCCCAGACATATACGAACAATCATTGCAAGTAACAACCTCCTGAATGATATGGCTGTATTTGATCATTGCAGAAATCTTCAACTTTTGGACATATCACACAACAACATCTCCACATTGAGACAAATAAGGCTGCCCAATATAAAGAAATTAATAATCAACAACAACATGATAACAAGCTTGAATGGCTTAGAAGATTTGAATACACTAACTAGCCTTGATCTTTCCCATAATCTTATCAAGGGAACAGTGGATTTTAGGAACATGGATTTTGTACTTCTAGAGGATTTGAATCTGTCAGACAATGATATAAGTATGGTGCAAGACCTTTCATCTTTGAAGTGCTTACGGGTTTTCAATATCGGTAATAATAGCCTAACAAAACTTGGTATAAGTGAAACCATGTCAAATCTAAAGAAAGTTGATTTAAGGAACAATACTGATCTAATGCACACCGAGCTAGACAAGTTTCCAAGATTGAGATCTTTATGTTTGGACGGAAATACAAATTTATCGGTGACTTTTTCTAAGAAGCTAGAAAAAATGAGCACCAAACTATGCTCCAACGAAATGTTCTTTAATAATAACACAGAGATGATATATTTGAGATGGCTAGACTTGTCAGGGGTCACAAATTTGGACTTTGGCAGGCTTAAGCAACCTTTCGTCAATGTCAACTATCTCAACCTCTCCGCAGCCTCAATAAAACAAATATCGCAGGAGTTCATCAAAACCTTTCCCAATGTCAACGTATTAAACCTCAATTTCAATATGATATCGGATGTATCATTGTTGAGTAGGCTAAAATACCTTCGGAAGTTGTTTCTAATTAACAACAGAATTTCGTCACTGAATGACATATACGAGCTTTCATTCAAACTCAAAGACCAGATTAAATATTTAGACCTCAGAATGAACCCGGCTACCAGAGATTTCTATCCACATGTATTTCTATCGGAGCAAGAGGAAGAAGTGCCAATCGAGGAAGATAATTTAGAGGAGCTGCTACCACAAACATTAGACGGCATAGATGCAGTGAATTCTCAATACAAAAGTTTCCTGAGCCTAGGTGGGGACGAAGATTGGAATTTTAGAGATTATCAATACACGAAGAAACTCGATAAGACGAGGGAACAGAAAAAAGCGGAGTACCAAGCGATAATTCTAGGCATTTCAACGAGACTGAAGTTTTTTGATGGGAAAATTGTAACCAAGGATGATATTAATGAAGCCATGCAAATGTTGAAAAAGCTAGATATATAAGATTCAGCATTTAATGTATTTTTGCATCTACTGTAATTGTTCAGGCCCAAAACTCAATGGTAACAAGTCGTCTAGTTTCATTTTAACAAACTTTGATCCGTCTTTGTTAAACATGAAAATGGGCAAAGAAAGTTCTTTATCCGCAAACTCTCTAATCACTTGCCTACAAATTCCACAAGGGGATGCGATCGATTCCAATTCTGTGGATACTGCTATGGCCCTGAATGACCTGTGACCTAGCATGATTGCATGCGTAATAGCGCTTCTCTCAGCGCAGATGCAAGCACCATAACTTGCATTCTCGACGTTGGCTCCTTTGATGAACGTATTATCCGGCAACAGAATGCTGCACCCAACTCTGAACTTTGAATATGGCGAGTACGATAAGTCTCTGGCTGGAATTTAGTTAGTAAAGATTGCACTTGCTATTTCAGCCTAAGTTCGTACCTTCAAGAGCCTTTTTTTTGAGAGTCTCAAATTCCACGTCAGAAAGCCCGATATGGTCCTGATAGAAAGGTGGCTGCAAGTTATCCAAGTCCAATTGTGGCATTTCAGTGGAGACAGGACGATAAGGTGTCTCTTTCCTTGAACGTTTACACGCGAAATATCCTGTTCATGTATGTCATTATATAATCAATGTAGATTAGGGGTAGCTACTTGGTGGACTTTGCCTTTGCCTTCTTCCTCAGTTCCCTCATATCAGGAGGCTTCTCTATTCCCAATTCAGATCTCAGTACATCGATGTCTTTCTTCATAATCTTCTCCCAGTAAACGTTGATCAAAGGCTTGCATATTGTTCCATTTTTGACTGCCCAAGGATAGTAGACACTCATTAACCTGCGTCTTTGCGAGCTCTTGATAGGAATTGGTGCAAACAGGGCACCTAGACCAGTCATTGGAATTCCTAAATTCATGAACTCAAACAATTTCAAAGCAATTTCTCCCTCTCTGACAATTGGCAATCCGGTAATTGTGTGGTAAAAGTCATGGCACTCTCTGTATCTTTGAAAGACAAAAGCCAGTTCAGGGTCTGTTATGTATTTCACAGGCACTCTTGTGTCTGGCGAAACTCCTTCTCTTTCTAGCCAGAGAAAGTAAGATTTTCCCAAGGAGTTTTCTGGGTAATTCTTTAGCTCGTCTAAGTTTAAACTCTGAGATGTCATATGAGGTCTTTCTTTCAGAATTTGTCTTCCATTGGGATCATTCAGCATCTGAGTTCTCAGTCTATTCAATACCCAGGGGAAAGCCGTTGATTCACCGAGAGAAACGATGAAATTGTTGTTTGTGGGATTGACAAAAGCTCCGATCGAAGAACCCAAGAACATCAGAAATTTTTCATAATTGTACAGGGGAACATGGCCAGGGTAATTGGGTTCTGGCCTTTGAAAGATAGGTTTTGATTTGCTTTGGGACTTTTCAAACTCTGTTTTTGGAAAATGTACCTCACCACTCTCCATTTTATCTGCCAAGCTGATATCCCTGCTAAGAAAAGACAAACCAGAGGAGATCAGCGAGGGAATAATGAAAGTTCTTTTCTGAATCTGCTGAACTATCAACATCACCGGATGAATTGGGTTCGGGGGAGCAAGTAAAGGGTGTGGGTTTTAGATTCACTCAGTCCACTTTCATCAGACGATCTCATTATTCGAGGGGCCGATGGCCCATAGAAGAGTGCTGAAAGCACCAAATTTGTTACTGGTGGCTGTCGAAGGAGTTATAGGGCAATAGTTGAGGAATTTCTATTACCCTTGCATCATACAGAGAATCTCCAACAACAATTAGCAAGCAGTTTTGTTATCTCATCCCGACGTTCCTAATGATCCATTAAATTTGGGTAGTCGCGGTTCTAGCCATCTATCTCATCTCCAGGATAAAACTCGTTTCGTTATCATGATCCGTCCTTTATTCGAAGGGCCTGGATTCTTGATCATAAACAAGCCGCCTGGATTCTATACACAGCCGCCCTCATTCAGACAGGCAAATAGAGACAGATCAAACGAGTTACTTCCGTTACTTGAGAATAAGCTTCAGATTGAATTGAGACAGGTACAACGGTTGGACTACGAGACCACTGGGGGTTTGATCGTTTCAACTAATAAATATACAGCTCGTATGTTTCACAGAAATATGCAAGCTTTGAACGATAATATTCGTAATGGAAGATATGAGTCCTCCAATAAAGGTTATCCACTAACGAAGAGATACATAGCACTAGTGAATAAGCCAGTGAGGTCCCTTTATGAACAGCTCCCCATAACATCAGATGGATGGAGGTTAGTGGAGACGCAAGACATAGACGAATCAGATGGGTCTAGTAAAGTTTTGGTATCAAAAGTCCGTACAATGAATTCTTGTCATCCAATGCAGGAGAAGTTTCCTTTAATGTTTGAATTAATCACTGGGAGAAAACATCAAATAAGAAGGCAGATAAAACAGGTTTTTGGGACTAATATTGTTAATGATGTTCGATATGGTGCCCAATTAGAGTTTCCTCAGTATCAAAATCAAATTGCCTTGCATAGTTGCTTTCTAAGCTTGAAAGTAGGAATTCAAAAGTATCAGTTCGACATTCCTATTGAGTACGGAAAAGAAATGTGGAAATATGCTGGATTATCTAATGGCCCATGGAATGAGAACTGATTTCGTTTTCCGTGTACTCGATAAGTTCAGGAAACAATCTACCTATTATCAAGTCTAGCAAGTTCATTATCAGCTCTTTATTGACATCTTTGTTTAGGAAGGAGTTGAGAAAATTGTCCACATCAGTCTCTGTTAGTAAAAAACGAAGGCGTTTCAAAGAATCTAGACTCAGTGCTTTCAATACCATGGCTTTGCATTTTTGTCTGTACTCCTCAATTTCAAAATCTGTTTCGGGCGTGAACTTGTCCTCTCTGATAAATATTGTGTCTCTGGGAAAATACATGGTTCGAATGGTTTTGATTGCATTTGATATGAATACTTCATTTAGAATGGATTTTGTTAATAAATTGTTTGCTAAATTATGCAAAAGTCTGTTTCCTTTATCCGTTAGAAATGTGATTGAAAGTTTAATGATTCCTACCAAGAGTGGAATTTTGCTCTCAAGCTCTAAAAAATTATTAAAAAATGGAAACATAGCATACTTGGTGAGCGATCCCTGGTAATCTCTTTTGCCATTGACTGAAGTAGAATAAGCTGCCAAGTGGGACAAAGACCTAATTGTATTGGATATCGCTTGAGTTGAAAAGAAGCCAGTTTTTGGTTCCTGTTTCTGAACTTTTTCCTCTCTTTCAATAAGAATTCTAGAACCCAACTCTATTATATCCCATATCATATACGCTTCACTCAAGTTTTCGACACAATTTTTCAGCAAAATTCCATTCAAGAGGTTCCCGAAAATATCTTTTGCTACTGTGGAATCCCAATCATCGAATGGTAATAGTAAAGGGGCAATGCAGTCTGTCAGTGTCTTCAAGTATCGATCCTGGGTCCGTTGATCTACCAATGCAGGGTGGGTTGACATTGCTTTGAAAGTATCTGCCCAATTGCCTTCTGAAATTCTGTCAAACCGTGAAGCGGTAACCTTCTTACTGTAGTTTATCTTTTCCAGATGCATGTTGAGTATGGTGAATGTATCATCCAACAGCATCCTGTATATTCCCAACGTATTGATACGCTGCTGCAAGTTTCTAGTCACATGTGCTGTAAGTCCAACCAACTCGTCGATAAGCTCAGTCTGATCTCCTGGATACCAATTAAAAATGAAGTTTTTGAACAACAGTCCTATCAATGCATACAACTCCTTATCTACTACGGTCGAAGTGGTCAGAGCTGGTAATTGCTCTTGCAAGGAGCCTACCTGTTTGCCTCTAAACAGGGACTTGATCAAGTTATCCAAGTATTCGGGAGAGTTCCTATCCACTTGTTTACCTTTGGGCTTTACCACCCTTATTTTCTTGACCTTCGTCTCCATGGGTTTGAGTTCAAGGAGGAAATGTACAGATAGTAATTTCGCGAGAGATCTAACTGACGGCCTGAGAGTTATCCAACGAGTTTACATGCTGGACACGTTATAGAGGGTGTAATTCTTCACAACAGACGGGACTAGACCTTGCCGATCTACTGAATTACCACTACTGTGATTATCAATTCCAACCATAGCGACCACGGCTCCAGGATATTTCCCTTTTATCATTCGCGCCGGTCTATCTCATCTTAACCTTTTGCGAACTAATGGAGAGGAAATACGCTGAGAAATACCAGGATAGACTGATTCTTGGCGACGATGGCGACGATGACGAGTTGTTTGACGACTTGGAAAAGGATATAGAGGACCAATTCCTGTCAAATTACCGAGCAGAGAGAATCCAGCAGTTGAAACAAGAAATCGACAAGATCAAAAGCCATTCCTCCAATATTCAGCTCAATGACCACGGCAACATGAAAACAATAGATACCGAAGACGAGCTACTGAAGGAGACAGTTGATAACGAGCGCGTTGTTATTCACTTTTTCAATCCATCGTTCAGCACTTGCCGTATTATGGATGAAAAGCTCTCTACCATAAGTACCAAACATATTGGCACGCGTTTTTTCAGAATTGAGGCACATAAAGCCCCATTTTTAGTCGCAAAGCTGGGGATCAAGGTACTTCCATGCGTTGTGCTGTACTACAAAGGATTAGAAAGAGACAGAATTGTCGGATTCGACAGGCTAAGCAATACCCAAACTGATTTCGAGCTGACCGCTTTAGAAGAGCTACTCTTAGGTAGTGGGATAGTGGAACGCAGGACCGTTGATTTCAACAACCTAAGAAACAAAGTCCAAAACAAAGTAGACCAGTCCAAGTCAGACTCAGAGAGTGATTTAGATATATGAGATACCAGAAGTCTTCCACGTGACACACGTGATGCAATAAGGGCACGCACCCTGATGCGCGAACACTGCTCTCAGTCTTCTCCGTCTCCCTTGAAAAAAAAAAAATCGCCCTCGACGAGATTCTCTTCTGGACAGTTTTTACATTGGTAAGAAAGAAGCATTCACGTATTGCCGACGAAGCCAAAATGCAAATTTTCGTAAAGACCCTTACCGGTAAGACCATCACCTTAGAGGTGGAGTCTTCCGACACTATCGACAACGTCAAGTCCAAGATTCAGGACAAGGAGGGAATTCCTCCTGACCAACAACGTCTTATTTTTGCTGGTAAGCAATTGGAGGACGGTAGAACTCTGTCTGACTACAACATTCAGAAGGAGTCTACCTTGCACTTGGTTCTGAGATTGAGAGGTGGTGGTAAGAAGAAGAAGAAGAAGAACTACACCACCCCAAAGAAGATCAAGCACAAGCACAGAAAGGTCAAGTTGGCTGTCTTGAACTACTACAAGGTTGATGACGATGGAAAGATCGAGAGATTGAGAAGAGAGTGTGACACCTGTGGTGCTGGTATCTTCATGGCTAACATGAGTGACAGACAGTACTGTGGTAAGTGCCACACCACCATCAAGATCGCTAAATAAGTTAATCTTTTCTAATTAGAAGACATTGTTAGTTATTTAATTGAAGTGGCTTTCCTTTAACGAATATTATGTCGTAGTTTCTTCTCTGGTCATGCTATTGTAATGATTTGTCTATATATGCTAAATGTTTTTGGTGGAGAGAGTGAAGTTCTCTCATGCTGTTCTTAGCCTTTTCCTGGCCGGGATGACAATGCCGGTGCCCAAGGCTGGTGTATCTTTGGTGAGGCTGCTCAACTGCTGTTTAAGTCTGTAATTATCGGCCAAGGATGCCTCCAACAATCTTTTCAGCTCCATGTTCTCCTCTTGAATCTCTTCGTTTTCCATGGTGGTGCGATTCAGCTTAGTCAGCAGTCCATTGAAAGTTTCACACAGGTTCAGATAGTTGGTCTTTAGGAACTCAAAGCTCTTCAGAAACTTGTTGTCGCTGATCCTATCTTTCTCCAAGTAGTATGGAGACAGCTCAGGCGATAGAGACTCCGGAGTTGGCACCAATTGGCATCCTATGTTATCATGTTGCTGCAAGGGCATTTGAGAGCTCAACTCTTGAAGAGTTTTAGAGATCAGATCGTCTATGCTGCCGTTGTCATTATCCTGTTGTTTTGGAAAGGAGGAATTGATTAGGGACTCCAACAACAAGTCCCGAGGTTCCTGTGCTACAAGGCCATAGTCCCCGTCGTCAGCCCGGCTTTGAATCTCTTTCATTATGGTGGAACCTGAGAAAAAAATTACTAGGTGAAAAAAAATTATTCCGTAATAGACAAATTTCTTTTTTTGGATTGTTAGGGTTGTCCCGATACTTGAGATTCAACTGTCGTATTTTACAGTCAAAATGATAAATAACCTTTTCATTATAGTACAAAGCTCGTAGCATCGTCCCCCTTTTCCTTAATATATACTATCTACAAGTAATAATAATATAACCCTTTCTAAACGCCTGTTGAAAAATCTAGTCAATGCTGGGAAGATCAACCTCTACCAAACAGACCTGACATTATGGAACCCAAAGATTGGCTGAAAACCCCTAGCACACCCACAGTTTTCACACTGACATCTGAGAAAGCAACGACTGTTTTGTCACTAACTTCATGGAGAACGTCTACAGTCTTATCACTGACCTCTTGGATGACGTCTACCGTTTTATCACTCACCTCGTGGATTACGTCCACGGTTTTGCCGCTCACTTCATCAATGAACTTGTTACCCACTTCGAGTTTCTCATCTAGAAGTTTCAAGACGCTCTCAAATCCAAGCTTTCCCTTCTTGGCGTTCTGGTCAAACCTTTCTACCGACCAGTCTTCTATTTTGTCACAAATGCGCTTGAAGTTAGCGTAGGCAGTAATTTCTGCGGATTGGTAGAACGTCGTTTGATTTTCAGGGTCCAATTCGGAAGGTTTGTATACGCATGTTTCGTAGACTTTCAGCAAATTGCTCATTGTCATGTTGCAAGACCTCATAGTGAGAGTGCGCGTCTTAGGGTCAACCGTAGACACCTCCCTCACATAAGATCGGTTCTGTCCTCCCACGAAAACACGCAACCACTGAGGGATGGGTTGTTCGCAGGTAATCAGACGTTCTGTGATAAGCATTCCTGTCGTGTGATCAAGTTCTCTGCGCAGCACATCGACCGCAACAACGTGAGTGGATACTTCGTTCGGATACTTGACCCAATTGGCAGCTGTAACTGAAGCCCATGGATACTGAAAGTCGTGCTCTGAAGAGAATAGTTTCATTTTCTTTTATTTTAGCACTGGTGAGTTTTTTGTTCTTCCTTGTTACCGCTGATAAATGGGGGAAGGAAAAATAGTAGGAGCTATGCACGATTATAAGGAGGAACAAAAAATTTGGCAGAAAAAGAAAGAAACTCGCGAGATCACATATAATTCATTTCGGCCACACTCGGCATAGATTGAAGACTGACAAAACATGGAGTCACTTAGCCTGGTGTAAAATAAATATGACTTGGACGAGATCTTTTTGCTCTTTGCCTGCTGGTTTGTATGACGAAGTTCTCGAGAGGGGATACGTTGTGTGGGTTAAATTTCCAGACGCGAAACACATCCTTTAAGCTCAAGTGATGTTCTTTGGTCAGATGAAGATACTCTCTAGTCGTGATTCCTTGCCAAATAATGACCAGGTGGAACAGTAGTAGCAAACTTGGATATAGTATCCCCAGGCTTCCATAAATTGCTAGCAATAGGGATATTGGTCGCCTGGTGGCACCGCCATCTTGGGCCATTCTCAAAAACCCGAGCACTATCAACCAAGCGCACGAAAGGATGGAAAATGATAAGAATCGTAAAAAGAAGCCATAATTCCGTAGACCAACGCAGTTGTTCAACCATACACAGTGATGGTCGTGAACAGAAATACATGAGTCACAAGTTCCACAATGTGATGTCCTTGGAGGCCTCCAGATGTTGCAAGTTGTGCAGTACTTGACATCAATAGAGTATCTCGGTTGGGCGCTACTTTCTGACTCTTCTTCTGATGGAGAGAAAACGCCATCCTTGCGAGCAGCCGGCAAACGGATCACATTATAGTATTCAGGGGGTAAATCTCCGTTCTGGTCTCGGCCTAAATGGATATTACGAGGCATCGTTCCTGGGTCTGTGAATGCTGCTAGCAGAAAGTTTCCCAATGCTAACAGCCATGTATATGCAAATAGTATGACGATGGCTGGACTTTTATCCCAATACCAAGCGCTATCAAAGATGTAGAACAGAACTGCTGGTGTAATAATCGCCACACCTACCCCTATCATCCTAGCCAAGTTAGTGGGGTCAGCTGTTGTCTTCAGCCTCCCACCACAAAATAGAATGTAATCACCCCAAACAGGACCCTCACTTATCTTGAACTCCTTCTCACTAGATGGGGCTTTGCGCCATTGAGGAAGCGACACCACCCATTCCATTTAAAGGCGCCTATGTGGTTCACAGATTACTCAGCCAAACGAAAAGTCTACCCAGACATGTAAGAGTAGTTCGCGGATTATCGATTATCAGTAAACGATGAAAAGATGGTTTGAATATCGATACACCAGCTCTTTTTCAAAGATGTTCCCATTGAAACTGACGATGAATCGGCTCTTTGCCCCGAATATGGTGATTCGGAATAGCTTTGGCAAACTGGAAGTTGGACGTCCAAAGCCTCTTTTTTTGACGAGTTTCAAACCGTTCAATAGACCGGTAGGAATCACAACGAGGAACTTCATAACTCTTCCCGAGAGACCTACCAGGAGAGTTCAATTAACTGTTTCCGGGAAACAGAAATTTACATGGAGTGCTCCACTTTTACAGCCTAAAATCCAGATTAGAGGTGCTGCCGCTTGGAAGGTTATAACGAATATCAAGGAATTGAACAAAATGCTAAAGAAAAGAAAAGGTGGGACCTTTAGAAGAAGGCTCTTGCTCGTGTTTTGTATTTATATGATTGCCAACTTTCTTTTCAACGTCATGTTTTTTTTCCTTAGCATAGGTTATCTCAAAACGCTCCAGGACATTCCTTCCAACTTTTCTTTATGGGTCAAGTTCAACATCAGGGAGGGCTTAATTAAAGAAGAGATCAATAAGAATGAAAGGGCCGCCAACAAGGAATATCTGAAAGCCCTCAAGAATGTTGCCAATGACAATAAAGTTGACTCATACGATGAAGAATCTCCTTACTTCACTATATTACCCTTTTCCAAGCTTGACAAGTACGCCGAAAAGAAAGATTACCATTACATTTCAGGCTATGTTGACCTACTCTTCAGATATGCGCTAACGAAAATTGATGATGACGTAGAAACCAGTTATTATTTGAACGAAGCATTGTTAATAGCCGAACGCTACTCAACTACTGAGTTTGCTATCGGCGATTACAACTTGAAGAACAATGTTTATCGTACATTGGCGCAAATTCTACAAAACTCTGACGATTTCAGTCCTTCCAATATCGAATCCTATAATCAAGTAGAGGGTCTTTTGAAGAGCTCCCTCGAGCTAATAGGAGTGAAAGAAGGTATTGTGTTCCAGGATAATGAAATTGGTATCTTACCGGAGCACTTTACGATCGAAAGTGAAAACTTATTATCTTCATTACTAGACCTTTCATGGTTCTACACCGACACGAAAACGGATGTCAACAAATCACTTTCAATTCTTCTGTCCATTTTAAGATCGCTCAAGTACGAATCCGCTCAATTGAGGATTAAGCAAGAAAGAGAGGGATCCATCAATGAAAACAGGCAAAAACGATTACGATTTGAACTGATTCCGTTGATAAAGTCCAATATCAGTGAGATTCTGTGGTTTAAAGGATCAAGAAATGAAGCCATTTCTTGGTGTAGAGAAGCAGCTTATGAGTCCATGCTTGTATCCAAGGACAATTATGACGCTGCAAAAATATCAAAAAACTCTTTCAAGATCTTGGCCAGAATGTACAGTAAAATGGGTGACGAAGAGAGCAAAAACCTATGTCTTGATAAGTTAAAGGAAATTGAGATTCCTATAGTGGGACTAGCAGATGGGAAAAGACAAACTTTGAGGGATGTCGTTCTACGGTACTATTTTGGAACTTTTGGTAAAATTCTATTTCCATAGCTAATATTATTAGACTTGTATATATGTTAAACAGAACCGACGGTTCTTACACTTCCTGAAGCGTATTAGAACCGAACCAATTGAGATCGTCGTCACTCTTCAAAAAACTCGAATTAGAAGATGCTACTGTTCCATTCAGATAATCGTTCAAGCTGGGAAGAGGAGACTTTATCTGACTATCATTTGCTAATCGAGAACTTTTGCCTGGTATCATGTTGAGATGGGAGCTGGAGATGATAGTATACATACCCTTTCCACATCCTTTCTCCTTTTCATGAAAGTCATCCCCAGCTTTGTCGTTGTTGTCTAGAGGGGGGTTGCCAAAATGCAACACAAGATCATCATCATCTTCGCTCATGTAATCACCATTTTCACTCTCGTCAGTATTGTCTAGAGAAGATATGTCTTCCTTTGGGAGCTTTGAACTATAAAGATTTGTAATAGAACTCGTTATTGGTAAGGTCACAGTCCTGCTACGATCTCTATGGCTTTGAGTGGGCCCCAATTCCCCTGTATTATTCTGACGTCTTTCGATTTCAACTAGTGGGGAGAGTATCCTTGATTCAAGTGTCACTTTTGATACATTTGGGCGTACTATGTCGGGATATGAAGATTTGTGGGACTCTTTGTCAGGTGTTGTTTCCGATTTCGGGGAGTTCTTAGAGGCAACAAAATATGAAACACAACTGGAATCATCAGAATCTTCAGATTCAGATTCCTCAGATGAGTCATCATCGTCAGCAAGGAAAGATTTCAGCTTGCCAATATCTAAACTACCGCCCCTTCGACGATTCGTCTCCCTAGAACTCCTGCTTACCTGTTGTGGAGAGGTAAAGTTTGATTGGACGTACTCGTTGTAGTCCAGTTTGATCCTCCTTGTGTCTATTTCTGTGTCTAACAAAATATTCAGGTCATTGGGATGAGAGATTGATAAAATTGAAGCCAGCGTTTCGTCGTAGTCCTTTAGCATATAGTTGTATAAGTCTAGCTTCTTGAAAAATATTGGTACGCATAGTGGGATCTCGTTGAATATAGGCCTATCTATCAGGGTTTGTAGCAGTGTAAATATCACTGCGCCGTGAGAGATCACAACGAGAGTAGTATCATCAGGTACTTCGTGTTCTGTATAATGTTTGTTCAGGTTCTTTAAATATTGGAAACATCTTCTCTTGAATTCTTTCAAAGATTCACCGTATTCACCACATTTTCCAAGTTTGTTATGTAGCCAGCCGGGGTCTTTGTTATTCTTTAGAAGATCCCCTTTCAGCGGGTTACCATGTATGTAGTTATTGACGTCGCTTATCAAGGACAGTCCATTATCGTTTGGTGGCAAATAGTTCAAGTTGAAGTTGACGTTCAGCCACTCACTCAGCCCTTGATCTACTCTCAACTTGCATTTATTTACTTCCAACTTGTCCATTAGTAGCTCCGCTGTCTGAATGCACCTGTTGTAGGGCGAGCTGTGTATTATCAGGTTCTTGGAGTGTACGTGTTCATTTATGCTCTTGCTTGTTATCGATATCTCCTCATTTGCCATATCCAAACACACAGGGGCATCAAATGAACTAATCCATTCAGACGTATCGATCTTCTCAAAAGGGGTGTTCAGAGCCGCTTCCGTCTTATCTATCCTAGTACAGTGACGTAACAGGATGAGATGCATTATTGGATTCAGAGCTCAAGGAACTGATTAAGATGTTCAGAAGACAAGACTGGTGTATTTGCTAGTGGGTGTGGTTTACAATTAAACGACGATAGGTTACTTTTTTATACGGTGGCATGTGAAAGTATGTGTGATCGAGGAGTGCACGTTTAGTACGTAATATCGCATTCGATGAGGTGAGAGTGGCCTATTCACTTCCTGAGCGAGAGACAGTGCAGTAAGTTGGTATTTACTGCTGGCCTCCCGAGTCTGCCAATCTGGGCAATGAGAAGACCTCGATGAACTATAGCTGATGTGTTTAATAATACATTATGGTCACTAATTAAGTATGTATGTGTTTTTCTCTAATCTCCAAGCTCTTCAATTTCCTCCTCCTCAAATTCTTTTGGTTCCTTAGGTTCTTGTGCTTCTGACCACTGAGTCACATCATCAACGTGACTTAAAATAGTTTTGATGGAGTCCGTTTTGTCCCGATCACTGCAATCCAGGGGAAGAAACTGCACCATTCCAAAATCATCCACCAGTCGTGCAATGGCCTTGTTTAGCCGTTGAAATTTGGGATTGGTACTAATATAATCCGACTTACTCCCCCCTCCAGGTGTCTCAGCCAACAGTAACGGGTCTGGATTCAAGAACCTTTTCAACTCCCTTTTGGATACTTGGTCTTTGATTAGATCACATTTGGACAGAATGTTGATGTGTGGTAGTTCTAGTAGGATCATGGCTGACATTGCACTCAGGGTCCCACTGAAGAACTTGGATCTGTCAGTGACAAAGGAGGCCTCTAATAAGTACGTGGCACACAACGAAAAGTTCAACTGGAGCTGCAAGTGTTTTATAATGGTGGGAAGAACTGGAATATGGTTATAAAGCTCAATCTGTCCGGGACAATCAAAGATCAGATACTCATCGTCATATTGTCCAACCTCTTCATCCAGCCAGTCTAAGTTGTTCAGCAGAAACTCAAAACAATACACAAGTGCTCCATTAGGACCCAAGTTGAGCTCCTCTTGGACATCTTGGAGGGAAATCAGATCTCTTATGTCTACCGTGAACTCATACTCTGTAGGCTCAGCGGCTGGATCCAAGTTGACAATATGAGCCCTTCTCCCTATGGACTGCATGTAGGCTATCATGGAGTTGCAAAACGTCGATTTACCGACTCCTGCCGGCCCTAGTGCTAAAACTCCCACCCTTGACATATTTATTTAAGTGATGTGTGAAGAGAGAATTTGTAATCAAGCTTATTTTTCTTAACCATTTTTTCTTCTCAGAAAATTACGTAATGGTAATCTATAAGACTTTATTATGTTATGTTACACCCTGAAAGGAATTTATATAACTATGCGGGTAGGTCTAGTAGACCTTCTTTTCAGCTTTACAATGTGCATCATGGATTTCAATAGGCTCATAGTTTCCTTCCATGTTTGCCCATACCCGGACTTCATGATCCATGATATTTTCTATCACTTCTTTATTGGCATGTTTTCCTTTAAGGTCAGTTCTGACGTAGGTCAAAGTGAATGGTGGAACTCCGGTCATCTTGAAAATAAGTTCAACTTTATCTCCTTCATGTATTCCCTCAATATAAGAGTCTCCTGTGGTCATTTCAACGGAGGGAATATCATAAATGACAGCTTCCAAATCCGTCCTATCTTGAAGCTGAACTAAGCAGTTTTTGGACGAGGAGTCAGAAATACTGGCTATTGTAAGTTTTCCTGGTCGATAAGCACGTCTCTTAAAACTCTTCTTGTTCACTTCAGCTACTTGGGAAATACCATCAAATTCGTAAGATATCTTGAAAGGTGGAATTCCCGATAGCGAGTAACCAACTTGATCTCCTACGCAATATTTTCTTTCAGCATCTGCTGGGAACTCTGCGTCTTTAGCGATGGTGGATATCTGTTCAATCTTCGGAATATCATTAACGTGAATGGCGACCATTTCATGCTCTGTGAAATCACTTTGTTTGCAACCTTCCGAATCAGTCACCTCCACAAACGATACTACATGGTTTCCAATGTCCAAATTGGAATAGATATCGTAGTATTCTACTTCGTGTGGTAGGTCTGACAAGTAAACAAATTCTTCAGAATTAGATTTTTCGTGGAAGAGCTTGAGTTTCAGTTGGAATGGAGCTTGTCCAAGCAAGGATATGGATAATGGTTTCAGCAGAGATCTTTTATTAAGATTCGACAGGCATGTTTGATAAATGCTGGATCTACTAAACGAGGCAAACTTTTTATCCATTTGTAACTGTGCATTGTGATGTTCAGAAATATCTCTGTCTGTAATAAAACGGGCATCGGGTAATGGATAGACATGATGTTCAACTTCAATTGGTTCAAACTTGTAAGCATTCTGCTTTTCCAGCTCTTTGATAGCTGATTTAAAATAAACAGAATCATAAATACCCAGAATAGTGTAAAGGTAATCACCACCAACATCTGATCTCAAACTGATGGAAAATTTATTCCTGGACGTGGTGTCTACTTTGGTCTCCGAAAATCCTCCAGGCTGCTTGATGGCATACTCAATGAAAAATGGGCCTTCACCCTCAAGCAACAAGTCCAAATAACCTTTCTTTCCTTGACAGAAAGGGTTCAGTTTCCAAGAATGTAAATTATCTCCCACGATCGTGTCCTTAGAGGGTAACAGCTTCAATGATGGTTTCTTCTTGTACGAGATTTGAACTTCGCTGTCACTCGATATAATACCAGGACATACAGACTCATTGAATCCCACCAGACGGTATGTACCCCGAGTTTTTACTGACAGTCCTTTCTTGGGGTTCAAGTTAGAGATACGTTTATGTGTCACCAATGAAGGGTCATCGAGATCAGTGATGGTATAAAGAAGAGAAATTGGTCTGTCAGTATCACTCTTTAGTGGAATATTCAAACTTTGGCCTTCGACGATTTCGAATTTTCCGGCGTTTCCAAACTGTAAGTGTGGCTTGTGTTTCCGAACATTCACTTGGGCATGGGACTTCTGGAAGATGACATCACAATTCGACTCATCTTTAACATCAAGTAATTTAATATTATAGGTTCCCCCAAGAGAAAGATCCTTCATTTTAATCGTGTACTCGTTACTCATAATTGAGTCAACTGTGAAATTCTGGGATTGATTGAGGGGATCGGATATCTCATACTGAACTTTGTATGGCGGTTTTCCATCAAATTTGACAGAGACAGAGGCAGGGTCACCATTACAGACGTCTTGCAGTTTTTTATCTTGAACAAATCCAGCTCGCGTTCTTTGTTTCAAGTATGTTGTATATCGATGCTTCCCTCTTTCAAAACGAGGAAGCTTTTTGTAATGATTATCACGAACAGCCATAAATTCTATGGCATAGGTGCCCTCAGCGTTGGGTTCGTAGGTAAAAACTTCATGATTAGAACGCGATATGATTGTTGAAACATCTTTTGTAGTTAGCACTCTGTTAGAGTTTTGTGAATCCAATTGGTAAACTTTATAGTCGACTTCGAAAGGTGGAGCACCGAGGAATTGAAGGTCAAACTTATAGCCTGTGGTTCCAATGCAGGGATCAAGTATCGGATTACTTGAAATGTTGAGTGAGGGTGGAAATGCTTCGGTGATGGTAATTATGGAAGGTCCAACCTCCCCTTGACAATGTTGTGATCTAATCGACTTGAGGGTATAAGTGCCAGGAATTTTAACTTGAAAAGGAAGTTTATTCTGGACCACCTGGGATGCTTCAAAAACCTTTGTTATAACATCCCTCGTCTTTTTGTCTTCACTGGTGAACTCTATTTCAACTGTATAGGGAGCCTCTGCTTTAGCATTGGGAACATCCAAAGAAACTAGTAACTCCTTCGCCGTTCCTTCCAGAATAACAAGCTTCCTATTCTTTTCTTCCAAATCTCCCTTTATTATTGGGTGAGCTTGAAACTGATAGAATAGGTTAGTCTCCGTCAATTCCGGAACGTAATCAACACGATTTCCAAACCCATCAATAACTTGGTGAAGTGTATAAATATATGCACCCGGTTCTTCAATCTTTCCCTTTGTTAAAGGAACTACAAAGCTCTTAGTTCTGGCCCATTCCAAGGATTTCCATTTTTCAATGGACGTAGATATCTTGAAAGATTTTTCTTTCAAGTCTAGTCCTTGGAGCTTGGTCAATGGAGATTCAATATCCTCATCAATGATATCAATTGAGTTCGTGTTCAATAACTTGTTACCAATTTCTGCGTGATAAACAACTTTCAAAGGTGGCACTCCAAAAACTTTGGCGTTAACTTCTTGAGATTCTCCAACACAGTAATGTTGATCTGGTTTGGTATCGTATAACTGAGCAGAAGGACAGCTTGCAATGTAAACATCGCTTTTGGCTATACGCACCCGCTTCAGCTTGGAATCATAGACTTGATGTAAACTGTATAATCCAGGCTGTGTCAACGGAACCTCAATAAATGAAATCACGTTTGAGTCGTCCCGGTAGGAATGATACAAATTTCCATTGAAAGCATATTCCCTTTTGAACAATTCAGTGGAATCCTTGTTCAGCATTTTGCGAAGGTCTTTTTTGGTGTAGTTCAAATATGATATTTCGTTTGAAAAGCTTCGGTATTCCAGTTGGACAAACTCAAGATTACTGGTCGAATTAAACCTTATTGGCATTTGAATCTTGTCCGTGTAGATATTTGTCATACAATGGAATTCAGAAAAAGGGTTGAGTTTGGCAGAGGAGTCTGGCAAATACTTGATTGTAGTTCTACCCTTCAAGTGAGGAGATTGGTCTTCAAACTCTGCTGTTGGAATGTAATCTTCTAAAATGGCAAGTTCTTTCTTGGGGAAAAAAATATTCCAAACTGACATTAGCATGCCAGTCAATGGCATCGACATGTCAGAACTTAGTGCAATTGTTAGTGCAGCCATTAGTGTTATCTGTATTAAAGTTGTTAAAATGGAGAAGTTCAGTAGTGGGATTTTCAACACTGGTAGGCACCACAGAAAAAACCCATCAAGAAGCAGGTACTTCACGACAAAGTTCAGTTCTGGAACAGAAAAGCTTATCCAGGAACTGTTAGTTAGCAATTCCCTCAGGTTCTCGTTCTTCAAAATCATAACGTCGTACACTTTCCACGCCTGGATCAACCCAAACAACGAGATCATGAACAATCGCTGGGATCCCACATCAAGTATATACTCCGGAACCAGAGCCCTCTGCACAGATCTATGCCTTCGCCTTTGAGAACCAAAGTCCATGGTCTAGAGATATGTTGGTACAGTTTGGGAGGGATCTCTACTCTCCTCTGATGGTCTTTATTTACAAGATATATTTTGTATACAAATTTCTCGATCTCATCAGTAAAAACCTGGTAGTGCGGCAGCCATTTTTTACTACACCAGGTTCACACCGTCTCCTGTCACCCAGGTCGCGCGCAACCCCAGGCATCTGTTTTTATCGTACCCCGGAGTATATCGTTCCTTCTTCAATATTCACCGTGTTGGTTGTCCAACTTTTATTCAAGGATTAACAAGTTAGGTCATGAGCTTTATGAAATCAGTCACCAGAGTGGGCTCCAAATACCTGCAGTTCGTGGGGCCTGGACTACTGATTTCTATCTCCTACCTCGATGTGGGAAACTACTCCGTAGCAGTATCGTCAGGTGGTGCCTATGGTTACAAGCTTTTATACTCCGTCCTACTGTCTAATATTTTTGCTGTGATATTGCAATGTTTATGTATCAAGGTTGGTTCAGTCACTGGCTTGAATCTTGCTGAATTGTGTAGGAAGCATCTTCCCCATCGGTTGAACATTGTCATTTATGTGCTAGCAGAATTTGCTATCATTGCAACTGACTTGGCAGAAGTTGTCGGAGCTGCTATAGCTCTGAACATCTTGCTCAATATACCTTTGGAGTATGGTATTATCATCACTGTTTTGGATGTCGTCATCGTTTTATTTGCTTACAAGGATGGTGGTAATGGAGGAAAAGTCTCGCTGGCCAAGGTGCGGTTCTTTGAACTGTTTTTGTCCATATTTGTCTTTTTGACTTGTATCTGCGTTTCCATCTTACTGTTCAAGATTGAGATTCCTGACAAGCGTGCTTTGTTTGAGGGCTTTTTCCCTGTCTCCAAGGACATCTTAGAGAAGAGGGCTGTTTACTTAGGGCTCGGAGTTTTGGGAGCTACAGTGATGCCTCACTCCCTTTATTTGGGTTCTGCGCTGGTACAAAATAGACTCAAGGACTACGATATCAAAAATGGATTCGTCGACCCTAAGCTGGCTACTGAAGACACTCAAGATGTGGCCAACAAATATAAGCCTTCCATCCATGCACTGAACTATTGCTTGAAATACTCGTACTGGGAGTTGGTTCTCTCTCTATTTACCATCGCCGTCTTTGTGAATGCTGCTTTGATGGTTGTTGCTGGTGCAACTTTGTTTGGACAACCAGAGACTGAAGACGCTGACCTTATTACTATTTACGAATTGCTATCCCAATACGTCTCTTCTGCTGCAGGATTTATTTTTGCCCTATCTCTTTTATTTTCAGGCCAGTCCTCAGGTATAGTCTGCACAATGTCAGGTCAAATTGTTAGCGAAGGATTCATCAAATGGTCTGTCACTCCTTGGATTCGAAGGCTGATAACCAGGTTGTTAGCTGTCATGCCATGTATGTTCATGGTTCTATTTATGAAGAGAAAGGGTATGTCTGAGATACTGAATGCCTCGCAGGTGGCGTTATCTCTGATCTTACCCTTTGTTTCCGCTCCATTGTTGTATTTTACCTGCAGTTCGAAGTTTATGAAAGTTGAAATCAAAAAAAGTATTGCTGCCGTCCCTAATGAGAACACTACTCTTCTGCCTACAACTGAACAAACCGAATACAAAGACTACACAAATGGCCCATTTCTCAAATACAGTGCCATAATAACTTGGATTCTGATAACAGTTTTTAACTTCGTCTTAGTCTTTTCATTTATGATTGGTGAGGATGTCAGCTTTTAAACATCACAGTTAGTTACATAGAGTTACATAGTACTTTTTCGATAGTAATATCACGTTCCGCCTTCCACTTTAACTTGACTATCATCGTTGAATACCACTGGATCTAGGAAGTAGGCACCGCTGACAGGTTTCTTTTTCACATTAGGTATCTTTCCTGTAGGGGGAACTCTTGGTCTAGTATTCCTCTGTTTTAATGGTAAGTCTTCATCCTCAATAAGTACAATATCATCATCACTCTCTGGCATTTTCTGCAACTCATTCAGTTTTTTCAATTGTTTATAGTGTATAGTCTTTGATTTGTCTGCAATATTAAAAAGGAACGGCTGAATAAGCTTAATTTGTTGAGGAATCTCCCTTTTGTAGAGTTGCTTCTTTTCCTCTCCTTGGATATCATCAAATTTCAATTGACTCACCTCATGGTTGGAGTTAAAGATAGAGCTGTTTAACCTTGAATGCAATAGATGTAAGGGAACTGTCGATGTCAACAAACCAAACTCCTTTTCCAACCCAAGTTCTCGGAATCCAAAAAAATCGTCTCCAATTTCATTAGAGAAGTTCCCGGTAAGAAATTCATCACTATTATCATTGAATTGTCTTTCATTCAAATCTTGCAACCCTGGACGCAATAACTCGGCCAAAAAGTTTGACAAACGTGACTTTAAACCTTCTAGTTTACTAATTTGTTTAACAATATTTTCGTTGTAATACTCATAAAGTGCATCCGGACTCTCAACTCCATTTTCTAACAGTGAAAGCAGTAGTATATCTTTGTTAGAAACTTTTTGAAATTTGGCATCCCCCATTACCTTATTAATTGACTTGGATTCAATGTGATTTTTCAAAGTTTTGGCTAGATTGCCAAAGTAATTCTCGGCGACTTGGGTGAGAACATCAGAACAAAATGGGGCCGTGGACTCAAATCCATTAGCCATCAAGATTTTGGAAATTGATCTCTTTAAAGAGTTGTAAGAGACATCTGAATCCAATTTGTCACGATTAGGCAAATTTGAAAGCTGGTCTACGTCAACATCTTGAATTTCATTAATGTCGGGGGGTTTCATTTGGGTGTGATGCAGAAATTGTTGAGTTTGCATTTGTCGGATTAATGATATTTTGAAGCATATCCTTCGTATCTGCTGCATTAAGTGTATTATCTCATTGAACTTTTTATTCATTCCAGTAGGTTTCCTTGCAAACCCAGAATCGTTGAGCGAGCCTTTGCCTCTCATTAGCTGGTCCACTAACATATTGTCCTCAAGTTCACCTTCATCTGGTGATACACCTGAGTATCTTAACCCCGGAATACCACCAGCAATGTCGTATTCAATAAGATAAGGATCCTCATGTCCATCATAGTACTGATAACGACTCATAGGAGTGTTTAGCACAATACGCATGTCATCTCCTAAATAATGCATAAAGTTATCCATTTGATAGGTATCACGAAAAATGGCTTCTTCATCGGGTTGAATCTTATTCTCCTTGAACAATTTTCTCCTTTTTTCACAAATTTTATACCTTGCATTGGAAGTCAACGTGTTCCACGTTTGAACTTCCAGATCATCTTCATCTTCAGTGGAATCCGCTTCCAAATTTGTGTTATCATCCTCATCTTCATCTTCATCTTCCACTCCCTCTTGATAATCATCATCCTTCTCAATTTTATCGTTTTTATCCTCTTCTGTTATATTAGTGGATGCATCCTTTATCTTATCCTTATCAGGAGCATCATCAGTTACGTCTAAAGTTGTACTGGGTGTGCCTTCCTCCGCTTTCAGAACTTGAGAGGAATCTTCAACCGCAACGCCATCTGGCGTTTCAGGTCTTGGAGGTGGTTCCATATGTGTTCTTCCTTTTTTAGGACCTTTACCACCTGCTACTCTAGTCGTCATAGGAGTGCCAATAGAACTCGATTGTGGAGTCTCAGCGACATTTTCCACTTCCTCTTTTTCTAGTTCAGTTCGATCTCTCATAACAATATCTGGTATCAGCGGCAGAAGCGATAAGGTTTTCTTTTGCATTGCAATTGCATGAACTCTAATAAAATGGCTAGGGTCAGAGTTGTAGGTTAGACAGTTCTTCCAGATTAGCATCAAGTCATCAACAAACTCCTGTTTGCTTTTATATTGGAAGTTTTTCAACTTTTTCATAACTGTATTCAGGTCCATGGGCTTTTTTATAATCTGGTAATAGTTTGGTGCTTCTCTTTTAGATACTCTATTGAGAAATGCAGTTGAATGTTCTGTGTACCCTCTAAGCTCTAGGACTACTTTTTCACACGCTTCATAGAGTTCTTCTTGCCCAATTCTGTCGTCACTAGCCCACTTAGATCTATTCTTGCGCACATCCATAATCAGGCTCCGGAGATCCAAATCAGAGAGGTTTAATTTGTCTCTATTCTCTTCAACCTTGGATAGTAAATGTTTTAAGGAAAGGTTTGCAGCTCCGCCTAACTGCATCAATTTGTTCACAGACGAGGTCTGTGAAGTATTTTCTGAGCTATTCCTGTTGGAATCCTGGTCAGAGGCTGAATCTGAAGAGGATCTATCTTTTGGGTCATTGTTATCTTGATCTAAAAACTGTTTATTGCTAATCTCTAATTTCCTTCTCTTCAGGAAATTTCTTTCATCTTTATCAAACTGGTGATAGATTTTACTAAAGTTTTTGATTAACCTGGCTTCATTTCTTTTTTCCAATTTTGATTCTATAGCTGATGCAGTTCCTAGCAATGGGTGGGATGCGCCAATTTCCTCGGAATTTTTCAACTGTTCAACTGGGTATTCAGGTTTGGATGTGATTATGGAAGTAAGCATATTAAGCACTAAGCATTTAGAGAGGTTCCTTTCATCAGGGGAGAGACTGACAAAAACATTACTGGTTTGTTGGAGCTCATTTTTCAAAGGTTCATCATCGCCAGGTTCGACAGAGTTCTCCTTCGAGGTGTCCTTCATTTTTTCGTCCTCATCTTCGTCTTCATCATCATCATAGTCATCATCATCTCCTCTAACATTTTGTGGTGTCGCAGGCTTAACACTTTCTTCCTCTTCTTTCATATCGTCAATATTCTGAAGTAAGTTGAACTCTTCCGTAGTACCATTCATTGAATCGTTGGTATATAAATAGTCGATAGCTTGTTCAAACAATAAATATCGTACTTTTGCACACATAAATTGAGAAGTAGACACACCATCTTTCAAATACAGCTCTGAGAACTGATCATCCAAGTTGTCCTCTCGTCCCACATGGTCAGAATCGGCTACTTCATGGTCAACAAAAGAAGACTCGGAACTGTGACCATTCTCCTTCAAAGTTTCTGTATTATCCGCTCCTTTATCATTGTCCAATGGTTGTTTGTTGTTCTCTTTTTCGGAGTCTCCCTTATTGAACTGTAGTGCCAACCTTCCCTTGATAAACTCGTCCCAGACGGTGGAAACAAAACCATCTTCCTCAATCTGAAGCTTACCATTGTCCAAAATTACCGACAGCAATTGAAACTGCTGTGGAGTAAAGTAACAGTTGAAAAAGCCCAAACCAAATAGCTTGACTGCCAGGTCGTACAATCTTTGATTGTCAGAGGTGACAAAATATTGTAAGGCTTTTTCATTTGCCATTTTCCCTCAGTGTAGTTTGAAACACGTGTCCACTAATAGAGCAACCAAATACGCTTGATTGGTTCAGCTATAAACGCGTTTCAAAGATGGGGGTAAGCGGATGGATTGGCTTGAAAT
Organism: Komagataella mondaviorum; assembly: GCA_023213015.1. Taxonomy (NCBI): domain Eukaryota; kingdom Fungi; phylum Ascomycota; class Pichiomycetes; order Pichiales; family Pichiaceae; genus Komagataella; species Komagataella mondaviorum. The sequence continues at coordinate 618,876 of JAKWBA010000005.1, read as the reverse complement.
TTCTTTACCAACTTGGTAGACAAATGTTTCCTCTGTGGAGGGTTGTTGGAGTGCTCGAAACATTACTAGGTCCAGATACTGGAGTAGTGAAAATAATGAAGTGTACTAACAAAAATTAAATTACACAGTTATTGCAGACAGGGAGATTATATAACCAACATATGAGTACTTCAGCTGATGTAGCCATTCAAAGTCAGGTCCAGGTTTGACAATTTGGAAGAGAGGTTCACCTTGTCAATGTAGCTCAATTGTGAAAAGAGTTTATTATGCACTTTGAGGCTTGAGTTCATGGCTATTATTAGAGCCACAACGTTTTCCTCCAAAACTTGCCTGTGATCTGGTTTCAGTTGAGACAGAATATCCTTATCCTCAATGAGAGTACAGAGCAGTTGGATCATACAACCAAGCCAAACAGGTGAGCGAGATCCATAACCGTCATTTATACGTGGCTTCAGTAGTGGTAGCAGCCTCAATGCCAAAGGAATAGTTTCCTTTTTGGAAATGTAATACAGAATTACCAGTGAGGTCAACTTCTGATAATCTTCCGATGAGACCAGGTCAACCTGTTTGCCTCTCTGAGAATTATTGAACAACTTCGCTATTCCATCATCGGCAATAGTGCGGTCCTTATCCAGAACGATAGGGCTTGATTTTTTGGCCGTAACCTTCACTTGGGTTTGAGCGTTGTCAGTTTCCATATCAGTTTCGGATTCCAAGCTATGCTCATCTTCACTGAAATTTTCATCGTCTTCGTCCTCATCAGGGCTTTCCAATACTGATTTATGTGAATACGAAAAAATACTACTCTCGGAAATCGAAGACCTAGCGGAATCGGGACCAGATAAGTCATTAAATTTTGTAGATTCTAGTTTTTGAAGACTTCGTTCTTTGATAGTGTCCACAACATATTTCAAGTGTTTTCCATTTGCCGGATCCAACAGACAGCAAAACACTCTGTTATTCGAAAGCAAATAAGAGAATATTTCAGGAGTAGTGTCATTCAGTGCTGAAATTCTAAATCTCATCTCTTCAAGTTTATCCTGTGAAATCTTCTTACTGTCCAAAAATTTTGTCAAATACTCCAAGAAAACAGATTCCAAAACGAAATTGCTTCTGATGAAAATGCAAATTGTATAGAAGTTCAAGTCTTCCACTTTTTGATTGAGCACATTATTTTTCAATTCTTCATAGTCCTGGTTGTCATCTATAAGTTCAAGAGGTAATAGATTTAGCCATTTCGCCAGTAAAGGCAAACAACAAGAACCCGTGAAAACCTCGTCTGAGGAACTAAGCGACTGAAAGAATTTCATGGTAGGAGTATCAAACTTGGTTGGTCGCATTTTCTTTATGTTTGTCAAAAGGCTTCGATCGTATGCAGTTAATTTTGTGTGGTCAAAAAAATATGGGAACTTCTGTGCAAGTGTGAACTTGATAAGTTTGTAGATGGCTGAACGATAAAACAGGAAGATTAATACCTTTTCTGATTGCGTGGTGGTTAAGAAATGATCGTCCAAAATAGACATCCTCATGAGGATTTTTACTAGTTCAAAGATATTCCGTTGGCAGGGTACAAGTTCTCCATTTGGTCTCGAGATTTCCTTTATCACGAACGCATCAACGTTGTGATTTATCTCGTCAATAAACTTTATTTTGTCGGTGGCTGAGAGACTTCCTTTCTTAAACCATCCAGTGAAAGCGTCCCGCAATAAAGTAGGAGCGTCCGTTATTAGGCGAATAGTAAAATGAACAACCTGGTTATTAGATGTCCTGAGTTGTGATTTAGATGACTTATTGCGGACAAAAATGGGATAAACCAAATAAAATAAAGCATAACAAACGAAGAATACTTTGAGTGCGTGGATTAATTTTTCATTTTGTAAAATAGGGAATAAATGAGCAAAAGGAAGAGTGGATAGGCCTTTCAAGTCAGAATCCTGCCCAGCATATAGTTGGGTTCCAACCATCCCTGTTAATCCTCCTAGGGCAATTTTCTGGCCCATTGGTATCGAATTTGTGGGAGGATAACTTGAAAATTCCGGATAACCGTACGTGTTGACCACCGGTATAGCCTGGCCTTGCGCTTGTTGCTGTTGTTGTTGCTGTTGTTGCTGTTGTTGCTCCTGTTGTTGCGGTTGCTGCTGCTGTTGAGATGTTGACAGAAATCGACGGTTGAGTTGTCCTGGTGTTTGCTGCAAATAGCTTTTCAGGATGGTTACTTCATCCATGAGTCTTCTATTCTTGCCCTCTAAATGTTTAATGTACTCGGTAGCTTTGGTTAAGATGCTGGCTTTGTTTAGTTTGGAGGCAGGGGTTAGCCCTTCCAGGTCATCGATAGTCAAAGAATTATCCGCATAAGCAGCTATTCTCAACGATGGAACCGCATCTCTCAACGCTATGATCTTACTATTGATATTTGTACGGTACTTCTTCTCGATCATGTTATGAGTCGAACGTTCCTTCCTGACTTTTTTCTCACCCTTCGGTTTTATGGATCGATTTTTGGCTCCAGCAGATCCACTATCCGCCGTAGTTGGAGTGGTGGCGTAAGAAGACAAGGTAGTTCCAGCCGCGTGCGTCGACCTGGACGCACTTGAAGATGGCTGTTGGTTCTCGGCCAGTGGATCCAAAGGCCAGCCGTTAGAATCGAATGTTCTAGGACCTTCCGAAGAACCGTTGCCACTCCCCATACAGTCTGGACTGTAGTCTTCTGTCTTCACGGGTAGAAATATCTGGTTGTCCATAGCCTGCATACACTCACCGGAAAGAATTGGCGAAGGGGTCGTACCTGATTCACTGAACGACCCCCTAGACGACAAATTTGTTGTTTGGTTTAAGTCGTTTCCGTATGGATCCAAACTCTTGCCATAGTACCCATCAGGTTTCCGAGTGTCTGAGTCACCCATGACATACTCCATGTTTGGGGCATTGGTGTCAACGCCGTTCGCATTGACGTTGTCGTCTTCATTTTGCAGTTCATACAATTGAGTTTGATCTTGGTTAAGAGCAACCAAGAGGGATTCTGTGTCGGGGTAACCGTAGCTATAGTCCTCGTCCATCGTATTGGAGTTAAAAACACTGAACTAACAGGTTTGTGCTTCTCGGTTGTTGTTACTGTCTGAAGATAACAGAATGCAAATTACACTAGTTGCAAGATAGGCGTAAATTATGTATGAGAGAAATTTGAAATTAGGTGAATTGATTCTGAGAAACTGCATTACAAATTCGTGTCGCAACAAAGAACAGCTGCAACACAGCTAAAAAGAAACGTTATATACACAGCACCTGCATGATTTGTGCGTACCGTCGACAATTACAATCCCGAGACATGAATAGTGGGAGCTGGGGGCACCGGGAAGCTTAGCTTGACACGGGATCAGTGCAGTGGAACCATACTATTGGTCGGGTGTCGCCGAGGATCCAAAAATGCTCACTTGACTGACAGAGTACTGTTGTTTGGGCTTGAATGAAAACTGACCCCATTCTAACCTGTTACTCCCGAATGACTTGGTGCATGGCCTCTTATTATTTTCATGTCGGCAAAATAGTATGATGGTCATTCTACTAGACTGGGGACCTATTACCAGCAAATAGACTTGAATGACACAAGCCTGCATTATCATACTGTACTCGAACAGCCAGATGCATTGTTAATTCAATCACGTTTTTGATTTCACGTTTCTTTTTTTCCCTATCAAAGCTCTGCTCACTCGGCTACTATTACAGGTATAAGGAGCCGGCAGAGACGATGTCTCTATGAACACTCTCTATGGCCTCCTCCATCTTGGTCTGAAGAGCGTCGTTACCGATCGTCTTCGCAGCCGTCACCATCTGGCGAATCATCTCCTCCAGTCTTTTGAACATTCGAATTAACGATCCCTCGTACACGTCTGTCATTTTACAGATCTGGCTAAATGCGGCACCCTTACACCAAGCATAGACCACCTCCATGAGCCCTGGGTTAAAGGAATCGACATACTCCTTCTCTACCAGGTCAATCTTGGATTCACGAGAGACTTTGGCAATCTTGGAGGCCATGTCTTGAAGAGCTTTCAAAGGTTCGGCCAGTTCTGGCCTCAACCTTGGAATCTCTTTAGTCCGTTCTTCAAAGACGAAGCAGGAGAGGATACTGGCACATTGATACACATCGAGATCATTGAAAGTTCCGTTGAAAATCAGCTCTGTCAATAGCAGTTCATCTCCCGTGCTGATTTCACAAGCAACTCTTCCCTTCAACTCAATAATATCCTGTTGAGTGGTGAACTGCAATCGTCTCAAGACACGTTTTCTGTGTTTCAAATCATCTAGTTGAATGACTGCTTGAGTCTCCAACAATTTCGCCTTGATCTTCTTAATCTCTTCCTGCTTGCTCACTTTCGTAGAGTAAAGATTGTATAACTCTGCTAACTTCTCTGTTCCAGTGAGAGCATTCGAAGATAATTTTGTCTCCAATACCTCAATTTTCCTTATCAGGACCTTGAAATCATCATCTGAAATCCCCATATTCTCGATGGGATCCAACAGTGGAACACCGTCAGGGTAACGTCGCTTCAACTCAACGAGTGTCTTATTTAATGTCTTTTTGGCCTGGCTGCTGTGACAATCTTTGGGAACATACATCCTTATGTTTGAAATGTCCTGAATAGAATCCAAAGTAATTGGGATGATTTCCCCCTTGGTTGCTTCGTCTCCTTTGGCAGGGCGGATTCCCTCTGGCAGAACAGGGTTGAAAGGTTTGATCAGATTAACTGGAGAGTCAACAAACATGGTGTTTACAAATACATTTACAATGTAAGACTCATGGTCCGAGTATGTCTTTGCAGGCCCAGTCTTGGTGGTTCTCTTTTGACATTCAATAACAACACCCCAATCATAATTGAAATCTCCAACTTTAACACTAATGGCTCTTCCAGGTTGTAAAAACTGCAAGAGGTTAGCAGGATGTGTAATGATAAACTTCATATCCTTTCTATAAGTCTCCAGCTGTTTTCTTATATCGAAGTACTCCTTGATAGTTCCCTCGTCTTCAATTTGTATTGTGGCTTCCTGACTTTCAAGCAGAGCCAGTTTGTTTTCCAGATGAGGAATACTAGCAGCGTTCTGAAACTGATAAAATGATTGCTCCAACATAAACTCAGGTGAAATACCTTCTACTCTCATCAAATTTAAGATCATATTATAACCCAAGTGGAAGGCAGAGTCCAGACGATCTGCTTGGCCTTTTACCATCCCTTTAGCAACCTGAGGCTCCATTTTCTCATCAATCATCATGATAACAATTCCACGGTCATCTAATCCTCTACGTCCAGCACGCCCGGACATTTGAATATATTCACCACCTGAAACCCAACGGAAACCCTTACCATCCCATTTTCTTACGGAAGTAAAAACAACTGTTTTGGCAGGCATGTTCAAACCAATAGAAAAAGTTTCTGTTGCAAAAAGCACCTTGAGAAAACCTTCTTGAAACAGAATTTCTATAATCTCTTTCAAAATTGGTAATAACCCCGAATGATGGATACCAATACCTCTTCTTAGCAGTGGAAGAATGTGCTTGATCTGTGGAAGGTCTTTGTCGGCTTCTGGAAGCAATCCAATGGCATTTTCAAATATTTTTGTAAGAGCAGTTCGTTCTTCGTCAGTGTTGAAATCTAACTTAGACATCTTTAGAGCCAAAGATTCACAATCACGTTTACTGAAGGAGAAGACAATCACAGGGTTGTATTTCTTGATCCAGATCATCTTAACGATCTTGTAGATATCTGATTTGCTGTTATTAGGTCCACCTTTAAAGCTTTCACCTTTCTTTCCCTTACCATTCACGGCGCCGGAGTCTTCACCAGATTTATCCGAAATGGTAGACATGGCTTTCTGGAAATTTTCCTCCCTGAAGTTACTCTTTTCATCCACCACCAAGTGAATTCCATCACCTCCTGCTGGGAATAAATAGTGTTGCAATGGCGTCGGTCTGAAGTCTGTGTAAACAACATGACATGGTTGTGAGTGTATAGTGCAAATCCATTCCGCAAATTCCATGGCATTGGGGATGGTTGCCGATAAGAAGACATAATGCACCTTGTCAGGAAGTAATATTATCGTTTCTTCCCAAACGACACCCCTTGCTTTATCACGCATATAATGAACCTCGTCAAAGATGACCCAAGCCACTTCTCTCATCACTTCAGAACCTCTGTAAAGCATGCTTCTTAAAATTTCAGTTGTCATGACTAGACAGCCAGCATCTGGATTAATGGTAACATCACCAGTCATCAAACCAACATCACCGAACTCGGCCAACAGTTCACGATATTTTTGATTACTCAGAGCCTTAATAGGTGAGGTGTAAATAACTCTCTGCTTCTCACGCAATGATTGAGCAATGGCATACTCAGCAACCACAGTTTTACCAGCAGATGTATGTGCAGAAACCAATACAGATTCGTTCCTATCTATACAGGAGATCGATGTGTCTTGGAAGGGATCCAAAGTGAAAGGATACGTTCTGGCCTCATTAGTACGTACATGTTGGCCAATTGGGGTGTATGCATAATCTGTTGGGAGAGCAACTTGATGTCTTACCTGGTGCTTTAACTTCAAAGGTTGCGGGCCATCAGTAGTAGTACCCATCAATCCAGAAGAAGCGGCGACCTCTCTAGAGGCCTCAATTTCAACGTCGTCTGCAACAACAGGAATCATTTCATGCGCCTTTTTCAAAGCTTTTTCTTCGTTTGCTTCCTTTTCATCAGAGCCATTGGAACGTTTTTGGGTATCTAATTTTTGCTCCTTCTTAGGTTCGTCTTTATCATTGGATTCTGCTATAGGCCTCTTTCTCTGGGGTGCCTCCGACAACTCAGCCGTGACATTGACAGACTCGTCTGGTTTCTCGGTGAAGACGTCAAATAGGTCATCCATGGTGTATGGAGTGATAACTTGACTAGCAAACGAAAATATCAACAGGGAAAACTAATTAAGAAAATTTATGCAAAAAAAATAAAATACGATATTCTCAAAAGAATGATTACATAATCACATGAGAACATCTTTTGTCGCTTCTAAAATAGTCGTGTGCTATCTCCAAATTTCCATGGCTTAATGAGTAGTGGTCCACACAACTTCTAGAAGATTCGAGTATTGCCCTAAATCACCCACTGGTAGAAATTTGCAGGCTTTTCTCCTTCTTCCGATTACATATCAAACATACATCAGAAATAATCCACCAGAAACTCGATGTCGTCCAAAAGAATCAATAAAGAACTGATCGATTTGGGAAGAGATCCCCCCACGTCGTGCTCGGCTGGCCCTGTAGGAGATGATCTTTACCATTGGCAAGCTTCCATAATGGGACCCCCAGACTCACCTTATGCTGGCGGTGTGTTTTTCCTTAGCATCCATTTCCCTACCGATTATCCCTTCAAACCACCAAAGATACAGTTCACAACCAAGATATACCACCCAAATATCAATGCCAGTGGAAACATCTGTCTGGATATTTTGAAGGACCAGTGGTCGCCCGCTTTGACAATCTCTAAAGTGCTTCTGTCTATCTGTTCACTTTTGACTGATGCCAACCCTGACGATCCTCTAGTGCCGGAAATCGCCCACATTTATAAGTCCGATAGAGCTAAGTATGAAGCTACAGCCAAGGAATGGACTAAGAAATACGCTGTGTAAATAGGGGTATAGATCTAATGCATAACGGTGGAACATAGACGAGTGGCTACTAGGCCAAGTACGAGTAGAGCGAATATCAGGGCGACACTTGGTTGGGATCGTGTCTTGTGATGACTATTTATCACTATCGACAAGGGTGGCAACAGACTCGTAACCAATGATAAGCAGAGCCTGTTCGCGTTTTGGATGTTGGATGGAGATAGATAGTTCAGGTCTATCTAAATCAAGGTAACGATATTGTGCGGATTACACGGAGAAATGTAGAATGATGGGAGGAGAGATTAGCTAGATTTAGTCAAGATCAGTGGTGAATTCTAGTGGTGAGAATCAGAGCACTGCTGTCTTATGATCCAGCGTGTTTCTCTCCACAGTTCATTCACACCAAGCGGTCTCAATTGGCCAGCTACCTCCGTGTGGTCTACAGAGCCTGCTCATGCTACTTTGCTTGCAAGGCAGCCACAAGAACACCACCATCTCCGAAACGTTTAGGCCTCCGGACATGAAGCTCTCTGTTTACGTTCCCTGCCAATGTTTATGCTATTCCTTATTAAGTAATCGCTAATTAATTTCCTAATCGAGATTATTGTCATTTGTACCACTGTATACCTATATAATTATTTCTGAAACCATATTGCTTTTCCACAAAAGGTTCCATCCATCCTCTCCAAATCCTCCATCAATTTGAGATGAGCGCTGTCAACACATCAACGATACAAGGCAACAAGTTCCACGTCCCCGAGGGCCACTCGGTCACTAAGCGTCTTCAATCTGAATTGGTTCAGTTAATGATGTCTCAGACGCCAGGTATCTCAGCGTTCCCTGAATCCGATTCCAACATGCTTAACTGGAAAGGTACCATCGAGGGACCAAAGGCAACTCCTTATGAAAACCTGCGCTTCAAGATTTCTTTGGAATTTTCCAGTAATTATCCCTATGTTGCCCCTGTTATAAAATTCGTATCACCAATGTGGCATCCCAATGTGGACATGAGCGGAAACATCTGTCTAGATATCCTAAAAGAGAAGTGGTCTGCCGTGTACAATGTGCAGACAATTCTTTTGAGTCTGCAGAGCTTATTGGGTGAGCCCAACAACAGCTCGCCTCTGAACGCACAGGCTGCCCAGCTATGGGATGAAGATATGGACGAGTACAAGCGACTGCTCATGCTCCGCTACGAGGACATTGACGATTAAGAATTATCGTCTGATAAGTGGGAGGCAGAGTCAAAAAGAATACGAACCAAGGTATACCTACTGGAAAGAAGAAGGAAAAATGAGGAAACCCAATAGTAACAGAGCAATCACGACGTAATCGTGTGTATTTTCTTTCTTCCTTCTGGCTTTACGGATGAGTAAAATGTGACATACAACAGGTGTATCAGTTGATCTAATAGTTAAAATAAATAAAAAGTTCGTTTCCCGTGCTACTTCCGTGGAACATAATCCTGTTCAAAAATTGGTTCTGTTCTTCTTTTGCTAACGTAAGGAGTTTTTCCTTCGTAGTTGTAAGCTAAGTAACCTAGTCCTGCTGGAACTGCCACCAAGAAGATGAATGCGTTTCTTGCAGCTGTTCTGTTGAACTTCCAGTACAAAGACAGGTTTTCTCTCAACTGTCCATATCTCTGAAAAGAGGCATCCTCTCTCAACACTTGAAAAGTCAGTTAGTAAAGGTAATTGGGGATATCTAGTGGGTGAGATTCACTTACAATGTGGTCCGTGGCCTGCCATTATTGTTCTGTGTGAGTGTAGTACGGCAAGTTGATTGATGAATGTTTTTTGATTGGTGAGTGAGACTACGAAGGTCGGTTCGCGAATACCCCAGGAGATCGATGTTGGATGTCGGATGTCAAAATAATACAATCTAAATACATATATAGGAATATATAGGAATATGGCATCCAGTGCCATACTGTTAGGTAACGAAATGAAGGATGTCAGGTCTTGATTGAGATGTTAGTAGGTAATCAAACCTTTGTGTTGGTATGTGTGTGTCTTGTTAGCTGACGATGAGGGCTCATTTTTGGTAGGTTCATCACTAAGGCTACTCCCAATCAATATCACTCGCACTGACACTTGCTATTATCTCCTTCAACCTCTCCAGTTCTTTCTCGCTTGGCTCCTCAATCAATGTCGATGGTTTTATATTCAGCACGTTCAACAGGTGTGCAGCTTTTGTATCATTGAACTTATCCCTCTCGCTGGGAGTAGTCTCTTTCGGAATAGTTGCTGATTTTAATTGTGTTACTGATTCATATAAATTGTTGGTCTGTTGTACAAGATAAAACAAAGTTTCTTCGATCGGAGACAGCTTTTTCAAAGAGGAAATAATTTGCTTTGAGAGTTTATTGTCGTTGTGGTAACTAGTGGTCAAATACTCCAAACATGATCGATAACTGGTTAAAATCTCCATAGTTTTTTGAAGAGCCCTTATTTGCTGTTTTAGAAACTTTTGAACGCTCAGTTGAACCGCTATTTGCCTTTTCAAGCTAACAATTTCCTTATCTAAGGCTTGAGTCTCTTCTCCTATCGTCTTCAAAACGTTATTGTTCAGGCCTTCATGATGGGAAAGTTTCATCCAATGTCCCTTTAAAAGATCCTCAGGAATGTTGAGTATATTTCTCACCGTATACAGCTCAAAAATATCAAAGTTTTTGTCAATATAGCTTTCCAGAAGCGTCTCTAGCTTACCTGTTCCCATCTCGATCTCATCTTTGTAATTTCCAAAATGAGTGCTGAGATACTTATCTACCGCTGCTGTACACTTGTACATGATGTCGTTAACCGCATTGATAATGTCATCAATTATCGATATAGGAGGGTAATCAAAATGCTCTGTGAGTATCGAATTAGTTTCTATTATTGACATGGATTTGACGTGGTTGGTGAACGGAGGAGAATTGATGTTTACTAGCTTTCGCTCCTAATAAATTTTGTGATTAGATAATCTATCTATAGTACATGAGTTTTTGACCACCAAGTCATCATTCCGAGTCGGATGATTCAGTTTCGTATTTGGGCACTTCATTATCTCCATCTGCTTCAGACTCGTCTTCCTCCTTTGCCTGCTCGTCTTCCTCGTTGGCGTTCTCTTGATATCCATCCAAGTTGATTTCTACCGTGGTGGTAGTGGGAGATTGAGATGATGGCTCTTTGAATTCTACTGCCTCTTTGTCGTCGAACTTCCTATGAACACTTTTTGTCACTGGTAAGGAATCCTTTTCTGTGTCTGGTTGGAGCAAGGTCCCTTCCAAGGACACTACCCTGCCAGCAGTGTGGATGGATTTGATAGTGAACTTGATCTTACCGTCCACGGGATTATTCTCATGGTCGACCCAATAACCCACGGACTTGAACCTGTCTGCACCATTCTCAGCGGCTTCATCCTCTTCGTAATCTTCATCTACTTCGTCGGCCTCGTTCGGTATGAACTTCCAATTTGATGGAATGTTGGAATTCCTCAATGATGCATTGAAAGTGTCGTGGACCAGTAGACCTATATGTGATTGAGTCTGCAGGTAAGCCCATCCCTCCACAACATCACCTACCTGCGGTTTCCATATCAAGAAATCAACTGAACACCATAGAAATGCAAATGGGGATTCAGCTGAAATTTTGGCCACAGAATAGGAATCTTGCAGATTGTCAGGGCTCAACTTGATGTTGCTATAGCTTAACACTATACCCCTTGCTTGTGGAAAATAAGACATTATCAACGAGTCCAAATGTTGTTTTTGAATGCCTTTGACTGGATCCTGAACGTAGCATGGAGCTAAAGACACATATAAATCTGTGGAAAATCTGTAGAAGCATTGTGACACGCCATTCTTAATAGGGTTGGTACTGTGGGGAATGATCCCTGTTAGCCTTCGTTTACTTGAATCCTCCTCTTCTTCAGTTATCTGACGTTTACTCATTGGTAGGCAGTAAGTCTAGTACGAAGGAAAAAAAAAAATTTCACATCTCTCGCGATGAGGTAAGCTATCTAATTGGGGGTATTCACGGGAGACGCTGTTGAGGGCACTAGTGCCATTGAGAAAGATATCTTGTTTCTGTAGAGTAGGCAAACCAGATTGACATCAACCCAAAAGTTCCATAAGGTCACCTCCAATCTTTTGAAAATAAGATCTTTTGGTTTATTGTTCCGATCTGCAACCGAGAAAGCAAGAAGCGATTTTTTTTGAATATCTTCTCGTCCTAGAAATCAACATTTCCGGTACCCCTAAAATGTTACCATTTGGTAGGAATATACGGCCAATAATGAACCGGTATCGCATAGGGAACCTACCCTGGAATCTACAATCACTTCGGACTCTGATAGTTACCCCGAAAAAAGATGTTCCCCTATCATCGCATGCATCATCATCAGCATCCGTCGCTGGCACAGAATTGGCAATCCCAAAGATTCTGAAACCTATAGCCCCAAGCGATAGCTATATCAGTTGTACTATCTTTGACGAAACGGGAAAAGTCAAAGAAATATCCAAAAAGTTTCCCAAGACGAAGTTTCTCACGGAGAATGGACTATTCCCAAGAGATCTCCGTAAAATAGACACTTCCACCGTTGATGTTGTTCCAACGATAGCAGTTAGGCCGAATTGCATCCTGGTGAATCTGCTATATATCAAGTCAATTATCAAAAAGGATAAGACCATGATATTTGACACTTCAACCGTACCTAGCGCTTCAAAGCTGGGATTGTTCATGTACGACTTGGAATCCAAGTTGACCAACAAAAACTCCAGTCACGAATTCTATGAGTTCAGGGCCATCGAGAGTATTCTCATCAATGTCATGTCCTCGCTAGAGACCGAGCTAAATCATCATGCCGATAACTGTAGTTCCATCTTGTTGGATTTGGAAAATAATGTCGATAGAGTGAAATTGCGAGACCTACTGATCAACTCCAAAGCATTGACCACGTTCTACCAGAAAGCTCTTTTGATCAGAAACGTCCTAGATGAGCTTTTAGACAATGACGACGACTTGTTGGGGATGTACCTAAGTGACACCAACAATTCCATAGAAAACACAGACGAAATCGAAATGCTTTTAGAGGCATATTATAAGCAATGTGATGAGTTCGTTCAACAGGCCGAGACTTTGATCAATGACATCAAATCAACAGAGGAAATTGTCAACATTATTCTGGATGCTAACAGAAATTCTTTAATGTTGTTTGAGCTAAAAGTTACCATATATACTTTGGGCTTCACAGTAGCTACTACGCTTCCTGCTTTTTACGGAATGAATTTGAAAAACTACATTGAGGACAGCAATTTTGGATTTGGAGGCATATTTGTTTTATCCGTATTGGGAGCCATGGTCATTACTGTTTTAAATTTCAAAAGGCTTAGAACTGTCCAACGGCTGACCATGATGCTCCCGAACGGGCCTGAATCCAAGCTAATTCCTCAGCATACTTCCAAACCCCCGAGATTTGCAAAACTGAGGGGATGGCTTACGCGTCATAAGAAACCACTATATGATAAAGACCCCAAGCAGAGGGATATGATTTGGAGATGGCTGGTTGATAAGGGCAAATAGCAGCATAGACAGAATAAATATATAAGTTATATCAGATATATAACCATTATATAAATAATAACTTATAATCTCGTGTCAGTTTCCTGATACGTTCCAGTTTTCATGAGACATCTCACCTGCCTCTTTTGCTTGGGTCGTTTTATCTTCTGTTTTTCTTCCTATAAGCTAAACGCGGTATCCATCATTCTCCTCATCACCACCAAGCCCGACAGGACCACCGTCGTAGAATGTCGCAACAAGGAGTAGTGGCAATTGCAGCAGCGGCAGCGTCCTCCCCTGGCATCAAGAACACTGTGCTGCTTGATTCGTTAGACTGCAAGATCCTCCAATACCGGTATGGCCTGACGAAACTGGACAAGATGATACGAGAAGTTCGGACTTTGAAAATCAAGGCCAAGGTGAAACAGTTTATTCCGGATCAGCACTACATCATGCTGATGTCTGGGAATATATTCAACGTCCATGAACAGCTATTGACGAGGCTTTCATTGCTGGTCAATGATCGATCATTCAATAGTGCTCAAGTTTTGAACCCGCCAGTGGTAACTAAGCCTATCAGCTGCGATGTTATTGAAAACCTAGATGACTTTACAGTATCGCTGAAACAACCCAACTTCAAGGACTCCTTGCAAACATTGGATCTGTTTGAAAATCTTTGCATGAACGCTGTTCAAATCTATAATAAGAAGATTGCCCAAGCAACTAATGAGCGCAACGCTCAAAGGAAGCCAGACATAACCGGAGCTCCAATTGCTATGGATATCAAGCAATTGGAAGACTTGATGCTTCCATTAGAACTCTCCATCATCCCTAATTTGATCATTACGAATACTAAACCTCAGGCAACACAAGATTTGGTCGATATGGGTATACGAAATTTTGAAATTTATATGGTTGGCCAGCTGGTCCCCGTCCTAGAAAAATGCCTCAATAATCTTGCCTCGTTTATCAACCAAATAGAAAAGATAAAATCTGTTAGCCATTTGGTCAGCACTCCAAACCACCAATACCTCAACCATAGAGTTTTCGTCACACTACTAAGATTGGCTGATCTATACTCAATCATGAGAAAAATTGGGTCTCGTATAGCCGCTCATAACTATGAGCATTGGACAGGCTTACTGAAATACGATGAAGCTTTGAGGAAAACAATTATACTAACCGACGTTTATTTCAAACAATCCAAAAAGAACGGGCTGCTGCTGTCTCAGATTTCGAAGCTGACAAGGCAAGGCTACGCCGAGCCTGTTCGTGTGAGTACTGCTATAGAGTTTGCTAAATGCTTAACAGATTGTTATAATCTTGTGAGAAATGAATACATGGTGTTTGAGAAGATTGATATCCACTGGGGTCCGGCAGTAGAACTGGCTCGTAGGAAGATTCTTCCTACTCCAAATGCAAGTCCTCAAATAGAGCCCGCAAAAGAAGGTAAAGTTGATGGCATAACTGCTGAGCTGGAGTCGACGAGGCTTGGATCTTTGGAGGAAACAACTGACAGGAATCCGCGTACGCAGAACTCAGATTTTCTGTCCCCAACAAATTCTGCGACCAACAGATCAAGATCGTCTTCTGTTAACTCAGCAAGCTCTGCGCTTAGCAGGACGTCTTCAATAGGAAGTCGATCGTCTCCCCGTTTGCAAAGAACCAACCCCACCAACAATCAACATCGTCGTTCATTGGCTGTTCCCGATTCATGGACGTCTCCTCCTCCGTCTGGAAACTCCAATCCGAACAAAAGCCCTCTATCCAGAAGACACTCCATCAACCTTAGTTCACCCAGGAACAAAGGATCACAAGCATCATTATCATCATCTGCAATTGCCGCGTCCAAGAGTGCAAGTTTAAATAAGCTATCTCCGTCAACTTCTCCAACACCCTCGCCAATGCGCACGGATCAAGTCAAACCTCTCTTGTCTTCTCCTAATCCAGTCAAAGATCCTTCCAAGCCACTGACGGCTCAACAAAGACTTCAGAAACATATCCTTAATGGGTCAAAACGGGGAACAGTTCAATCCAAACCATTCAATCAATACTCTCAAAAGTATGACCCTAGAATGCCCAGACCTGCTAGCGATAGTAGTAGAAGCAGCTCATTCCAAAGCGCACTAGAAAATCCAGTTGCGAGCAGAAATAGCTCAATTCAAAGTAGTAGAAGCAATTCTTTACGAGAGACTCTACAAAAAGTTCCATCCTCTAATACCTGTACCGAACCCAGTACCACCACTAATAATAATGGAACTATAGCAAGGAGAGGCAGTATTTCTCGCAAACCAGAAATTCATATTACCAGTATCGATGAGGATAAAGTGCACAAAAACTTTCAGGATAAAGCACCACAGACAGTACCAAGCAAGGCTAAGAATACTCTAGCTACTACAAGAGTACGCTCCCGAGCTAATTCCAATATCAGCGCCAAAAGTCATGAAACAATCGGTAATTTGGAAGTAGTCACTTCTATCTTACCCATTGATGGCCAGACAAACATAACTAAGAAAGTCAGGTTTGCTGGCGTTCCTGAATATTCGGAAGCAGAAGACAAGCCGTCAGCAAACCAAAACTTGAAACAATTTCGCCAATTTGTTTCTAGAGCCCCTGGCCTTGGTGGAGTTCGTAAGAAGGAGAAGATGTTGACTGCTCAGGAGGGTTTAGCTTTTAGAAGACTCCATGGTAAAGAAGACTATGAATTCGAAGGATTCAACAAAGGTGCAGATGCAGTCTTTCCCGCCGATGCTAACGGAAAAGTTTCACTGATGAGTGCCGTTAACCATCCTACGAGCCGCAAGCTAAAGCTGGGAAGGCTATTCAAAAAGTAATCGCAGAATAAACAGGTAAGAAAATGCTACAAGTGCAACCGTGTTTTGCATACTATTGCTAATGGAATGTAAATATAAATCTTACTCAAAGAATTTTCTGGTTTTGGAAATACCAAATAGCTCTAGCCTGACAGCTGGCAAGGCCCCACTAGACAACAGCTTTAATCTTTCCTCTAAAGTATTATCTACCTCAATTCTTCCATCTTCGTTGACCAAAACAACTCCACCTGCCAAATCTTCGTTCAAGAACTCACTTTCAGAGACTGCGATCTGAACGGGAAACTTGGCCTTCTCTTCGAACTGAACTGCGGCTTTCTCAGCGGCTTTTTTGGCAATTTTCAAATCCTGCTTTCTAACACGAACGGTAACAACTTTTTCATACAGAGCAAGGACACCTTCTTCGATTAGCCCCACAAGAACTTCTTCATATTCAGTGGAGTTCTTGGCAATATCCTTTAATCTCGTTTGTGTAGTTTCCAAGATGTCATTTAAAATCTTCTCCTTTTCGCCTAACACCTTGAGCCTACTCTTATTACCTATGGTAGACTTTTTAATCTGCTGGGCAAGAGAGGCCTTCTTGAATCTATCTTCGTACAAAGAATCAATTGCGTTGGCCTCTGAACGGACAATCAAAGCCTTTTCAATTTCATACTCCTCGTCGGCCTTTAATCTAATTTCCTTGGCTTTCTCCTCTGCCTCCTTCTTTATGAATACCTCCATCTTCTTCAATTCATTTTCGACCTAAAAAAAAAACCTGTTAGCACGAGTTGACTTGTAGATGTTCACTTGAAGGTATCAAACTTACCTGCTCGTCACTCAGAGCTCTATTAGATGACATTCCCACTTGGTAATACGATGGAATACAGTTGTAGCTGTAGATGTCTCTCGACAGTCGCTCGAGATTAAAGCAGCAACTACACTGGTGTTCGGATGAACATTCATTCTTCAAGGTGAACAACCAACTGACACTCCAACCTACTGGCAATGCAGGGATTAATGGGAAAGAGAGCATATATTTGCTGTTAGAGTGTGTGCCAATTGCTTGTGATCATGAATTAGTGAATTTGGCTGTCGATAGGATCAATTTATCCTCTTACAATTGCCTTCCCGATTTGGCACTAACCGGTAAGATTCCTATTTCGTACATATTTTTTCACTAGTAATATTCTAGTCAGATACCTCATCTGACGATAATTCAACCAGAAGTTTTATGATAATAAGGAGACTTGCAAGGCATTTGTCCACAAGTAACAGTTCAATTCGGATAAATGCCGTGGGAATTCAACATTTGGCTCCTTCTCTGCAAAATCAGTTGTTTGGCAAAAGTAGTTCCCGACATGACGAAAATTTGATAAATTTGGCAAAACGACATCTCAAGTCGAACAACCTTTTAGGGAAAAAATCCTCATTGAACAACCCAATTGAGATAGATTTACCATCACTGCAGGGCAAGACTCTAGATGAACACTTCTACAAACTTGGTTCTGCCATTTTAGAGCCTTACAACCCACTTATAGACGAGCTCTTGAATTTAAACATAGTAGAGCCCCAATTTGAATTCGCATTTCAGTCAGGTTGGACCCGTTATGCTCCTGGGCAGCCCTCCGAGAAGGTTCCATATCCTTTGGAGGATTCCTATTTTTTTGATGTGGAAACCATGTATAAAGTATCTCAATACCCTGTAATGGCAGTAGCATTATCTGATAAAGCTTGGTACGGCTGGGTTTCTCCATACTTGACTGAAGAATCAACGACTAATGACCATTTAATACCCATGAATACTTTTGAAACAGAGAAGTTCATTGTGGGACATAATGTATCCTATGATAGAGCTAGAACATTGGAAGAGTACAATTTGAAGCAGACCAAAGCTTTCTGGATGGATACTATGGCTCTTCATGTAGCAGTTTCAGGCATGTGCACGAGACAAAGAGGAACTTGGATTAAACACAATAAAAAGGAAAAAGAGAACAGCATGTCCATTGCCAGCATAAAGTCTAAAGTGCAGAATGAAGAACTACAAGAATTATTGGACTCGACTAGTATAGAAGACCCGACGCTAGAAGATAACCCATGGATAAACAAGAGTAGCTTGAACTCTCTCGAGAGAGTTGCAGAGTTCTACTGTAAAATAAAACTAAAAAAGGATATCAGAAACAGTTTTGAGACTGAAGATCCTAATACACTGAGAGAGAACTTTGATGAACTGATACGGTACTGTGCCAAAGATGTTTTTGCAACGGGCAAAGTATTCCAAAAAGTCTACCCAAAATTCAAAAAACTGATTCCTCATCCTGTCAGCCTAGCAGCTCTCAAAGACATTTCATCCTGCCTTCTACCAACCACTACCAAGTGGGAAGACTACATAGAGACTTCTGAAAGGCTATACCAAGAGAGTAGGAGAATGATCGAAAAAAATCTCCATTTGATATGTGAAGAGACTGTCAAGTTGAAAGATGACCCTAAAAAACCATGGGAAAATGATCCATGGCTATCTCAACTGGACTGGACAATTGATCCCATCCGACTTACCAAAAAGGGTGAAATACATAAAAATCAAAAGCTCCCGGGATATCCAAATTGGTATAAACAGTTGATTGTCAAAAATGAGTTGAAGCTCACTACAAAGTCTCGTACTTCTCCACTGTTGTTGAAGTTAGCATGGAATGGGAACCCCCTCTACTGGATTCAGACCCAAGGGTGGTGCTTTAAAGTCCCTAAAGATAAAGTCCACGATTATGAGAAACTTAACTTCGTAGTTGTTTCGCTTGAAAAGATATCCGAGGACCCAGGATTTGAAAGCATAGGAGCTGACGACTTGGAAAAATTCAAGTTTGTCAAAGTTCCTCATC